>OZ010611.1:19544456-19549456 GCA_963932145.1 Acanthosepion lycidas | reverse complement strand
AGAAAAGAAACACTTGCACAAACATAAGAAAAATGTAAATAAAAAGATTAATTGCAGTACCTTGTCATCGTCTTTAACGAAACTTGTATAAAAGAAGGATTGCTGCCAAAATAAACATATTAATGCAGGAGTTGCCAAGGGCTCTATCCTCGAACCTTCACTGTTTCTGATCTTCCCAAACTCCGATAAAGTAAAACTGGCAACTACTTTAAAAAAGGACTCGCAATCAGTGGTTAAGTGGCGATTGTAAATTTTAACGCTTCCAAAACAAAACTTTCATTTAATCACCACAGAAAAGTTTTTATACCTGATGTTAAACTCTATTCCTTCTTGGTCTTACATTTTCTACAGAGGCTTGGAGAGGAGTGATTATATTACATTATTAGGTTGGTGCAAACATAATGACATAATAATGTCGTTTTTTGAGGTATTTTTAACGTCAAAAAAACGACATTATTACGTCATTATTTTTGCACCAACCTAATAATTGCTTTGTCTACTGTAAGGAAAGTTCTTTCACTCTGTTGTGTCTGGCAATCCCTACTATTCGCCCGTACACATTGATGGTCTGCTGCTGCTTCGATTATATACCTCAAGATTCTGCACAAAATTCAAAGAACGATCACTAATGAAATCCATCCAGACTTGGGAACAACTTCGGACATTCTCAGCGTCGTATTCTCTCCAAATAATTTCACGGCAGTTCTTCTGGTGAGTTGTTCTCCTTAGTGCTTTGACTGCATTAATTTAAGCCTACTACTAGATTGGAATCTTGGTTAAACCATTTTACTGTTGAACTAGCTAGATGCTATTCTCGGTTTTATTTTAATTATTGCTTTTCTCGCACTACTCAACGTCCGATTTCTTGCTTCTGTGTCACTTAGAATTTTCAAAACTGTAAATTCAATGTCAACCACTATCTCAGAATCCTTTTTTGTTCTTTCTCCTCACTTAAACCCTCTGTAACCGTCTGCGTCTTAGTACCATTATCACCATGATTGAAGTGAAATGATTAATATATATAATTAATTTGGGGTATCTATATGGGAACACTGCTCAACTATTAGATCCGATGTGCTTTAATTGACTGAGCTAGGAAGAGCGTCTCGATTAAGCAAGGCTATTTTACTACCCTGTTAAATCGCAATGCTCTTCGCAGAATGTAAAAATAGAATCGGTTAAAACACGTCAGATCTAAAAACGGTTTCTCCTGCAAAAGAGTGTCAAATCCTTCTTGTATATTCAGGTCGGTAGACGAAAAAATACTGTGAAGCGTTTACTCAAATATGGGAATCCTCTAAACATAATATTTAAAATGATAAAAATATGTCGGATTAATAAATAAAAATCCATTACTTCTTTAGAAATTGCTTTGTTTACGAAACTGGGCGGTTATGAATGTTCAAGAATCTAAAACGAGAGAGCTGTGCTTAAAAGCTGTATACAGCCTTGCTTAAGCGCAACCCTCCTCGCAGCCGTATTGGTTAAAGCACATCGGATCTAACGACGGTTTCTTCCACAAAGGGGGTAGCAGGTTCGAATCCTACTGGACGGCGTATTTTTCTTTAATAAGACTTCTCGAATATTCAGGCAAGTAGGCGAATTAAAATACCGCTTAAAATAAACGCAGTGTCTACTCAAATATTGGTATCCATTAAAAACAGCTTTTAAAGTAATATATGAGTTAAAAATCAAAGATAGATCGGAATCCGACATGATGATCAGGTATCGAACAAATACGGAGATTTAATAAAAGTGAAATATGTTAAATTGATAAACGTTTCCTATTTGTTTTATACCTGACCACCAAAGGGCTACGTACACACTCAATCACTACAGGCCAAAAGTTCCAGGTGATCCTCTGGATTTCGAAGTACCCACTAAAAGTTGAGGGTTGCTTACCCTTTAAACTTATTTACTACCTCATTTATTCAATAATAATGTATTTAACTCATTACAACATAGTTTTCTAATTTTAGCAATATTTACTTGATCTACCTTTGCTAGCTCGTGGTAATCTTAGTGTATTTTCAAATGTAGGTAACACCCTCTCTAAAACATTGACCTCCATGCACTAATAATTTCAGCATCCTAGCTTAGTAGAAGTTAATTAAACCAAAGAAGGAATGAAACTTGCTAGATCATCAAATCTAGATGGTCTCCCCAAACTTTTGGCATATATATATATATATATATATATATATATATATATATATATATATATATATATATATATATATAAAAATATAAAATATGGGATCATATTAAACATAAGATACAATAATATCCACGTTTAAAATGTAAGGTTCCTTTCGACCGACACATTTTCAAACACAATCGTCGGTAATCTAAAACGGAGTACTAACAAGAAAAATTCTTATTAATACCGTAATAAAACAGGATGGTGAGTGGGGGAACAAAAAAAATTGTTTTACCTCAAATCATGTAACCGTTTCCCCGAATAAGGCCAACTTAAACTTCATCTCCCGTTGTACGCAAAGGGCCGATGAACATCTATTAAATTCTGGTGTTTGTAGGACTGAGTATTCTCCCCATTTCTTTTCGGTATTGCACAGGGCTAGGAACAGACTCCACCTCGACATCTTGGAGTCTGTTATCATCAACATACGTAGGCCGGCCCTTTGCGTACAACGGGAGATGAAGTTTAAGTTGGCCTTATTAGGGGAAACGGTTACCGATGATTGTGTTTGAAAATGTGTCGGTCGAAAGGTACCTTACATTTTAAACGTGGATATTATTGTATCTTATGTTTAATATGATCCCATATTTTTTATTCTTCAAATGTTTGATTAGATTTGGCAGTACTAGAAATTTGTTTATATATATATATATATATATATATATATATATATATATATATATATATATATATATATATATATATATATATGATTATTTATTCGAAAATCATAACATAAATATGTTATAAAATCACTACCATGTTGTTTCAATACTTCTGGTGTCTTATTAAGTGATGGTGTTGAATGTAGAATAAAGGCCTAAAAGTTAAAAGATTTGAACTTTTTAAGGTTCAAATCAATCAAAGATCCCTCGCAAGTATATGAGAATTCAAAAAACTTGACAAAGGACTTGTCAACGGTTATAATAATAATTGGGTCCTTTAATGTTAGGGTTAGACTAAAATAGAATTCATTCTAATAAATATTAAATTATACTATAAAATTAAAAATTAAAAACTACCAATTTTAAATATTAAATTTAATCTATATATATATATATATATATAAATTTACAATAATAAAATTATTTAAAGAAGAAAATGAGCGAAAATACATATGTTTTTCTATTTATTTTGTTTTTATTGAAATTAAGTTGGAATACACGTTAAGATCTAATGCTGCTCTGAACTCCGTTACAACTTATTTACATTTGAAACAAAAACATGGGCAAGGGAGGATGAAATCTTGCAAAAGACAATACATACACAGTCAGATTATAATACACAAATACGCAGACATATTGAGATACATAAACACGAAAAAAAGCGACGAGACAGGAAATATTTCCACGACATTGAAAAAAAAAACAAAAAAACGACAACATACATACACAATGAAAGGTACACACATATGACCATAGACACAGCCACCGACAAAGACAAGCGCATACACACACATATATTGACAAAGACACGCCTATACACCCACCAAGAAATATTCAAGTTTGAAAATGTTATTAAACAAATTCTAACATCATATTAAAATATAACTTATACGTGCAAAAATTCATAGATAAAAATAGTTGAATAGATAAAATTCAACATGGGCAGAACAGAAAAACAAACATTAGGGAAAAAGGACCCTAAAACATATAGACATGGACAGAAAAATAAGATATATACGCATAAAAATAACACCATCTAATATACAAAAAAGAAAATTCCCAAACACACAAATATATATATATAAATATTAGGTTGGTGCAAAAATAATGTCGTTTTCTCATATATGTTACTATGTGAGAAAACGACATTATTTTTGCACCAACCTAATATTTCATATATACCGATATACGCACTATTACACATACACGAGTACAACAATATAACAATATGTGAAAGAAAATAAAAATACTAGACATTTATGTACACACATTCAGAAACACACAAAAGCATACCTACACACAAACATATACACACATATATACCCATATACATATATATATATATCCATATATACACATACACACACATACATACACGCGTACTCATATGCATATATATACACACAGAAGCAAACATAAATATATCAACCCAGACAGCAACATAAAAAGGTAAACAAAACCAAATATATATATATACATACGTATATACATATATACACATATAGAGAAACACACAAAATACATATATAGACACATACACATATACAAACGCACACATATATATATAAAACTCATACGTGCGCAAACATACATATATATACATACTCATATACACATATATAAACATATACACAAACACACACACATGTATAAATATATATATATATATATATATATATATATACATATATATATATATATATATATATATATATATATATATATACACAGATACATACATAAACCTACACATATTCTAACAATATTGTCTTAGGACTATAAATATTATAAAGGACTGTAAAGTCCATACAAGATTAACATGTAACGAGATACAACCGTTGGATATTAAGTCTATAAGCAATTATAAAACCATTATCAAACAAAAGTAGATTTTAGTTAGCAATGATGATACATTCCAAGAAGATATACATATACGAAGACATACAAACATACACCCCCACACACACACACATATATATATATATATATATATATATATATATATAAATGCCCTTATATACACATCCACATATATAAGCACGCACATATATATATCTAACATTTTCGCCCCATTCCCTCAACCTCCGACATCTTACTCTCTGGGTTGAGGTGTCTGCTCGGTCCTAACCGAACTT
>OZ010611.1:19476956-19539456 GCA_963932145.1 Acanthosepion lycidas | reverse complement strand
AAAATCGTGATTTCGAGTGACGTGGAGTATGTTGGCAATTTCTCTGTGGGTGTTCGTCACTGACTGCTTGGGTCAGTCGGCGTCTTCTTTTATAAGTTCTGAAAGTCCGAAATCGGCTCACTTAAGTTTTGGCGCAATTTCGTTTTGCACGTGAAGCTTTCAGAATATAGTGTCGTTGACCAATGAGATTTGTTGGTTCGTCTAGTACGGTTTGAACTGGTTGAAGTTTTCCGTACGTAGGCGTAAGATATAGACTGTACTGTTACTAGGGGTGATAGATAGAAAAAAGGCAAGTCTACAATAGAATTTAATTATAGTGGTGAACCAACCACACTATTTAGAAGAACATAATACATGGAGCTGGTGCAAACGGTGCCACAAGGTTCCCAAACGGTCCTCTCCGTGTTTTCAATTCAGAGTGGTCTTCCTTCTAGACCAGTTGCTATCCACGGTTATAGGAACTAGTCTGTCTTATTTACCCATAGCTTAGAGGAGAACAGATGGTTTCCTTTCCCAAAGGTATAAACAGGTAAGTGAATGTAATAAACTCGACTGACATTCGAACGCAGCTTTTCGATTCCTTATATATATATATATATATATATATATATATATATATATATATATATATATATATATGTGTGTGTGTGTGTGTGTGTGTGTGTGTGTGTATGTACGTATGTATGTATGTGTACTAATTAATACATATCTTTGCTCTGTATAACCGCATTGAGCACTATTACGTTTACACCTCATGCATAAATTTAACGATTATTTATTTGCTTGCTTGCTTGCGTATGCGCACCAGCACACGCGTACACGCCTGCTTATATTTGGCCGTTTCATTTATCCACTCTACAACTATATATATATATATATATATATATATATATGAAACAGATCTAAGAACACACAGGGTCATTAAAACATTAAAAGATAAAATGCCGATAAGTAATTGATCATTTCTCTTGGACCAACCTTAATTGTTTTATGACCCTTCGCGCAGAACTCTTCACTGCCAATTCAAGAAAGACATTCGGATTACTAACACAAAAACAGAATGTCTCATATCGAGAATATTTAACATTGAAAAACATAAGGAAAAAAATGATTATTTTTAGTAATATGTGGAAATCTCCGCCTTTTACCTGAAGACCGTCGCGAGATCAGAAATCCGTGTAGTAAAATTATGGAAAATAAAGCATAATATTTTTTTTTTAAATCCACATTACAACCAAAAAGGTTTGCGGCACCTCTCTTCTCTTCTTTTTAATATACACACTTTTCTCTCGTTGGAACCGCGATAACCTCTTTCTTATATATATATATATATATATATATATATATATATATATATATATATAATAATAAAAAGGCTTAAACACTAATATTCCATGGTCATAATTTATTCCATTGGAATCGTAAATACGATCCAATTCATCAGACCTACAAATTCAAAAAGAAAACAGAAAAAAACCTACTCCGGAAATAAAAATAGAATTTAGAGAGAGTGTAATTATGAGAGTGTGGGACGAATGTTAGTTTATAAGAGAGGGGTTTAACAGAGAGAGTTTTATTTAAAATTAGGTGTGAGTGGAAGGGGGAAAAAGACTGTTGTCGGATGTCTAAAACAGTATAAGGATACAATCGAGGTGTACTTTTATATGAAACCATTTATTTAATGTAGATTTCTATTTGTTAAACTTAATCTGACACAAAATAACTAATGTAAGTGATGCATTATTTATTAAACATTGCTCGAGGGTAAAACACCCGTGTCGTTCCGTTTTTCTACTCAACCCAATTTCTTTAAAATTAAAGTTTTGAAACTTTTCAACAGATATCATTCTATACCACTATAAAGTAGTCACCAAAAGATGGTCTAAAAATTCAGTGCCATCCCGACGAAATGTTCTTTTGTAATTTCTTTTCAATGTCACCAATGCATTTTCTCGCTTTTCCGATTTCAATTCCACAATGACGATTGACTGTAAAGCAAAAATCCGACTTTCCTAAAAGAGTGTTCTTTCAATATTTCCATTTTCCTAACTGGAACATCGTCATTGTTGTCTTTACTCCATTGGTCAGACAAACACTACGTTTCTTTTTCTTAGTCTGGTAGAAGGACGACACACCTTTTCCTCTACTTCTTCCTCTTGCATTAAAATTGATTTATCGTGACTAGAAAAAAGGCTTCAAAAAACAGGCCGCTCCTATTTTCAACTGAACAGAATACACATCACTCCAAATTTTACCGCCTATAATCTTCTCGCGACATCAAACCTATTTGCATTAAAACTATCATTTTTTATGACATAAATTAATTATTCCTATTATAATTAAAAACCGTTATTTTTTCATGTCTATACTTTCTTATTGATCTTTATCACTGATTTGGTTTGGGACTTTCAAGTACTACAAATCATAAGAACAATTATTGATTTAAAATAAATTTTACAGTAATCATTACTGTTCATTATAGTCCAAATATAAATAATTACTGTTTGTTCCTGTTTTTTTCTTTAAAACTATTTCATTATTTACTACAATGAGTCCATTTGTGTCAATTTTTGTCTGAGAACATTTTCTCTGCAGATTTCTCATTTGTTCGTTTAGTTTAATCAAATACACGTGAGTGATTATCAAGGTTATGATTTTTAAAGCATTTCCATGATACTGCTAAATCTTGTACCATGAAAACATTGAGCCCACGTGAGCTACCTTATCCTTCGACCTTTCACGGTTTTGGCAGAGCGTTACGACATATGTTGCATAGCCCCTTGCTGGGGGGGGGTCAACTCGTCTTCTCTTGGCTGGCGATCGTTTATTATTTTAATTAGTAATGAATTTTAACTTAACTATTTTACTAATGTCGGCATGCACTAACTGTCCAGTTAGTACATGCCGACATTAGTAAAATATATATATAATAATAATAATATATATATTATAATATATATATTATTATAATATATATAGACTGGGGAGCCGTTTCAGACACAAAAACGAACACGACTGCATTGCTTGAAATGTTAATTGTTGGATGTCCTGGCGGACGACGTCCTTTCAGAGACCGCGTAGTATGCTGCGAGGTTGTGTCCAGTTTTCAGATGGCGGGCCGAACCAGTAGGGTGATGATCAGGTCGCCGCAGAACGTTATCAACCCACCGAACACGGCACTGAGCGATTAATAATAATCCTTACATAAAAAAAGGCAAAATAATCAGCAACGCGTATAAATTTATTAAAGGAATTCTGCTACAAGCAGAATTATTCATAATTGTCGTCAAAATTATTTTAAAATTAACATCGTAATTATTTGCTTGTATACGCCAAGTTTATGAATAAAAAACGAAATTATTTAATCCCGCCCCCCCCCCACCAAAAAAATCTGTTCGGTTTAGAAAATACCAAATTTGTGGAAGTAACCCAGAAGGACTATAATGGTTTAGAAAATTGAATTATGACCGAAAAATACTTGCTCGACAACTTGAAATAACGAATACATGACCATCGTTATTGATCCTGACCTGGCATCTCGGCTATATTCACTTTTCCACGGCGGAGCGTAGCATTTTCTATAAATATTTTCATGGTAATTGTTCTGATGAGATTTCTTCTTTGGTACCTTGACTTCATCAGTTTAAGCGGATTGGTAGTTAGAATTTCCTAGTGAATTTGATACAAGTGACAGTAAGTTCTATGTTAACAGTATCTTCCTTCATTCTTCTCGCTTATGGAACTCTCTGACTATCAACTACGATATTCAAAAATCTAAATTCAACGTCAATCGTCATTTTCTGTCTCCTTGAGTCCTGTTCTTTTATTGTCCTCTCTCTTTCTTTTACGCTCACTAATCCCTTTTGTTTGAGTGGTTTTTATGCCTAAATGTAACCGCTATATATATATATATATATATATATATATATATATATATATATATATATATATATATATATATATATATATAATGGCTGGCCACTCGTATCTGAGTATGCCAGTCTGCTATAGCGGCTAGATAATCTCCACTGCAGACGCGCGCTCAAGTATATTTGTGTTTGTTCAACACCCACGAAGCCCATCTGTGATTTATATTGCAACTATGCTGAACAGACATCAGTTAGAATTTCTGGGAGAGAGCGTGTTGTCTATGGTGATCAACAGTCTGAAAAAGGTCAGCACGCTCAAACCTTCGGTTATGATGACGTGTAACTTTGTGCTTGCACAACCATTGATAGCTCCCAAGGGTTCTGTCCTACCCAATTTGACTCACAAGGCTTGGGTCAACCCGTGGTAGGGTTTCCAGGTACTTTCCAAAGGTGCCGCAAGCCCCGATCGCCTCCTCCAAGAAGTCACCTTCCTGGCAAATCGATCTTGGCGGGATTCGAACCCGGGTCTCATCGTCAGAAGGTGAACGTTGTAACGTGTGTACATATAGATAGATAGATACATAGATAGATAGATAGATAATATTAGTGGTAAATATACACATACATATGCAATCATATATCTAAAATATATAAATATATATACATACATGCATATATATACATACATATTTGTATAAAATCCAAGATGATAGAATCCAGGTAGAACTCAATGTCCTGGACAGAGTAAGGATATAATAAAAAGGCTTAAACACTAATATTCCATGGTCATAATTTATTCCATTGGAATTGTAAATACGATACAATTCATCAGACCTACAAATTCAAAAAGGAAAAAACAACTCCGGGAATAAAAAATAAATTTTAGTGAGAGTGTATGTATGAGAGTGTGGGACGAATGTTAGAGTAAATGAAATCTATAGGGAGGGGTAACAGACGAGAGAAGAACAGGAAGGTCTAAAAATGAAGGGGGGATTAAAATTTAACAGAGAGAAGTTTTAAAGAGGGGAGTCAAAGACGGTTTAAGTGAGAGAAATATGAATATTCTCGGATGTCTAAAATACATTAAAGTCATACCGGAAAAGATACATTTTGTGGTGACATACACACAGTGTTTAAGCTTTATTATTATTATTATTATTATTATTATTATTATTATTATTATTATTAATGTCGGTCACTGGGCGTGTTTCCTAAAATAAATACGCCATAAATCCACCTTCGCCGACAGCTTAGTGGTAGAATATCCACCTGATACCAATTCAGTCGGGTTTCGATCCTAGCTAGAGGCAACCGGATGTCTAGCCGCACTGATGAGCTGTGATACAGCGAAACAGTCTGTCTGTGGATGGCATTATATATATATATATATATATATATATATATATATATATATATATAATATAGCTGCTATATATGGTCTTGTACTATATATCTTCACAAAATTCCAAGAAGTGTCTTTAATATAATCGATTCTGACTTTGTATCTCGACTTCAGTTACTTTCGCAACGAAGTCACGTGCCTTCTAACTTTTCTACAAATATTTTACATGAACTACCAGATTGGTAAGTAGGTCTCACCATTTCACTGTTGAACTAGCTAAATGTAACGGCTACTTCTATTCTGTTATTCTTGCACTTCTCACCTGTGGAACTCCGTTCCGATTTCTACCTTCCATATCGCCTACAATCTTTAAAAATTTTAAATGCAACGTCAATCTCCATCTTCCGGCTTCCTGTACCCCATTCCTTTGTCATTCTCCTCATGTGTACTTCTCATTCTCTTTTACTTTGTGTTCTAGTGGCATTATCGCTTTGCTTGGGGTGAAATGATATATATATATATATATATATATATATATATATATATATATATATATATATTTAATTCGTGAATTAGAGATTCTGATATTTTATTAAAGAATTAAAGCCAAACAATTTTCTAATAGAACAATATCTATTTTACGCTTCATTTGAAAGCAAATGGTCAACCATTTACTTGGACATATTTAGAATCTTTCAAGATTTCTTGAGAATAAAGATGAAACCCCCACACCCCGCAAAAAAAAGCAAAATTTAATTTATGATGAGCTATCTATGTAGATCCATTAACACTGGCCTACTTTTCTGTTCCTTTTTTCATAATCACTCCACTATGTAATGATAAAAATCGAATTGCCGAATTACGTCTATTATCAAACGACATATGAAAATGCTGTTGGTATTAGTTCATTATTTTGTACAACTCAACGTATCAATGCGCTATAGATGTTAATGGGATAAGATCTTTAATTGTATTAGATGACATATTTTTCAGATATTGCCAGAATTATTATTCTGTTTTCCATTATCTTCCATTGTTTTCTGTTCTAATAGATAATGGTGTCTTTACGACACATCTGAATCTCACAAAGGACCAGACCTTCATAAGAATGCGATCATTTAACCTATTAACATGGGGGGAAAAGTTGCATATTTAAAGCAATTTATACACTTTACTTTCTTAAGATGTTTATTTCTCTTATTGTTTGCGCTCTATTTCTGTGTACACACACACACACACACACACACACACACACACACACACATATATATATATATATATATATATATATATATATATATATATATATATATATATATACACATATATATATATATACATATATTTAAACACATTGTATTAAACGTCAAAGATAACATAGTCCTGCTGATTTTCTTTTTTATTTTCTCATATTCCCGAATGAGACTTTTTATTTCAAAATTATATTGATATATATATATATTTTCCAAAAGACAACCAAGTACTTTCGAACGTCATCGTTCATCATCAGGGTGAAATGTAGCAATATGATTCCGCTGCAAGGCAATTGACTAAAGTTAAAGGAAAAAATTGATTTTGATTTAAAATTTCAAAATTGGGCCAAAAATTTAATAAAAAGGCAAATTTTGATGTAAAATTTCAAAATTCAGAAGTACCAAAAATTAATAAAAATCAGACTTTCACCAAAAAATTATAAATTATGTTGGCACATAATTTATAATTTCTTGGTGAATTAATATTTTCAATAAGAAACTTTATATAATTGGGGCGGGGGGTGAATTAAAAAAAAAATCACACGCACACACAGATATATATAAAAAGCTTTATTAATGTACAACTTAAAAAATAATTATTTAATTTGTTTGTTACTCTATTATGTGGCAATTAATTTTGATATTCGTATAGGCTTTTATAAAAAAATATGCATGTATTTTAAGTACCCAACCTTAAGGATACACTTAAAAAGGTCAGCGTTGTGCATCAGACAATGGAAGCGTGTAGATATCTGCATATTGTTGGTGTTGAAGGATTTGAGAACACAGTTGCTTACGCTGGGCTGGGACGAGTTGCTAGATATATGGATCTCGTCAACCAAGTGGATCCCAAAGGAGATCCTCTCGTGAGATTATTGTGGTCGTGATTCTTCTCGAAAGCAGACCTCCTCAGTCACAAACGTGGACAAAAGGATCACCCCCATCAACAAATATGATGCCCAGCATGGCTTTTCATACAAGGCTTGTAACGAAGTGTGGACTCACTCGCCAACATAAAACTAAACATCCAGATAATAGCACTGCTGTCAGAATAATCGCCTGCACTCAATGTGGAATAACTTGCAGGTCACTTGCGGGTCTTGTGGGTCATTTAAGATGTCATTAACAACATGCGAATCATCCCAGAAATGTTCATTATGTAGGTGAGTACTAGAGTGATCTTACTTGGTTATGTATGTATGTATTAGGTTGGGGCTAAAATAATGATGTAATAATGTCGTTTTTTGACGTATTTTTAACGTCAAAAAACGACATTATTAAGTCATTCTTTTTGCACCAACCTAATATTTAGCGGGTACTGTTATTAATTTCCCTGATAATGTTGACACATAATTTGTTATGACGTATCACGAATATGGTCGCCTCTGACTCAGTAAATTTGGCCTTAAAAATGATCAGAAAGCACCAATTGCAAGTTCACCAAAATATTAATGTAACAACTGCTGCAAAAGCTGCTCCACGTTACACAACTGGGCAATATAATGTAAAACCACAGTGGGACTAAAACTTTACGTATTTGAAAATTTCGAAATAAAGTGGGGGGTAAATCATTTTATACGTTGATTCAAAGGTTTCCGGCATATTTTATTTTAAAATATTTTTCGACTGTATATTCGGTATCGAGTTATGAAATAAAAAATAGGTTAGCGAGAATGTCTGTGTAAATCTAAAATCTGTAAATTCATATCAATAGACAATGAAGTAAGCAGTGAACTGCATTTAAAGCAAGAATTAATAATTGATATTATTTTTTTTTTAAATTAATCCGACAGATTTTTATCACTTCACGTGTTATTTTTAGTGGATGCTTATTTTTGAGTAGACACTCCGTTTATTTTAAACAGTATATTTATTTTTGCCTGAATATTCGAGAAATCTTATTAAAGAAAAAGAGTTGACCCCGATCCCTCTTTAAATCTGTTAAAATCATATCAGATCTAATAACTGATTTCTCGAATATTCAGGCCGGTAGACGGAAATAAATAATTATACTGTTTAAAATAAACGGACTGTCTACTCAGATATTGGTATCCACTAAAACTAATGTTGGAGGTGATTATTTATATATACAGAGTGCGGCAGAATTATCTCCCCCATAATGCTAAGACGTTTCCTAGATGAAGACACCATTGCCACCATTATGTGGGAGATATTTCTACCGCACCCTGTATGTGTATGTGTGTGTATATATATATATATATATATATATATACATATATATATATATATATATATATATATATAGCCGGAGAGATTGCAAGGGAAGTGGAATGGTTTTGACTAGAGAAGTATAGAGTGCACAGTCACGTGTGCGTACATATGTACAAAACAAATTTGTGAATATTTGCATCTTTAGTGCAAAATGTAACGCTAGCCAACGTGGAGAAATGTTTAAGATTTCAAAGGAATTTGATCACGTTGCTCCTTTTATACTTTTTTTTTTAATTTTCTTGCAGTATTCACTCTTAATGGCGTATCAATAGGAAGTAGTAACGATGACAAGATACTAAAATTTCACTCCTATCAGAACTACCAAAGCGCAAAAATGATATTCAGGTAAGTAATATATATATATATATATATATATATATATATATATATATATATATATATATATATATATATATAATATTTTTCGACTGTATTTTCGATATCGAGTTATGAAATAAAAACATGACATTCATCTAAGTAATATGTATATATATATATATATATATATATATATATATATATATATATATATGTGTGTGTGTGTGTGTGTGTGTGTGTGTAAAAATATATAGAAAATAGGAAAGAACTCGTTAGGTAAATAATCCAAAATTCTTTAGTATTTTAGTTATTATTTTTTAAAAATAGTGCTCGATACAAAAGTAGAGCATAAATATGATTATTTATTTAAAAATATGATTCCATCGCTACATAAGAGTTCTCATGTTTCAAAACAAGAGCCGAAAACTTCAATATAATTATTTTAATTAAATTGAATTAAAGTACCAAGCTCTGTTCCATCTTCAAGCGAAATGTTTTTTGGAATAACTAATTCCTGAAATTTACGCGTTTTATAAGCATATTCATTATTAAAATTAAAATTACTACGGTAACGGCTAGAGCAATTATTTAAAGAAAACTGAGATATTGATACAAATTATTAACCCTTACGCCCCGTAAGGGTTAATAATTTGTATCAATATCTCAGTTATATTCAAAGAGCTCAAATCAGGGTACGGTTGGGGTGTCTCAATTTAAAGCGAAAGATGACATCGTCTGGTCTCTATGGAGATTTATTTTTTTATTTTATTTTTAATTTTTTTCTGAAAGGGTTTTGCGTATATAAAAAAACTGTCATAATTCGCTAACATTTCTTTTTTTGTTGGTAGGGCATTTAAACTTTTTATTTAGACTATAGAGTTTAAAATTTGTATTTATTATTTTATTGTTTGTTTGTTTTTTACGCTAATTATTCAATGCGAAAACTTGATGATGTCGGCAAAATACCGTTAACTCATGTCTATTGTTTAATAAATTTTTATTATTTAGAAACTTGATAATGTGTAGTTTTTCATGTAGGCATAAAGGGCATGGGTCATCCCAAGTTTTACAAGTTCTAGTTTTGTTTATAATTTTCCATTTTACTTTTGGTGTTTTATTCATTTCCTTCAACTGCCCAAAATATTTAGATAGAGATGTTTGATTTCTTTTAATCATATTGTTGAAAGAGCACTTATGCTGCCTCCATCTGGTTTTAAATTCATTCTTCGTAGACCCGATGTATATCATATTAGTATTAGGACTCTCAATGGATGAGATAGTACACTGGACTACCACAGATTTTACGCGGCATTTATTTTCCAATGGGCAGTCTTCTGGGTTTCTACAATCACATAATTTTTCTCTATTTTTGTCTAATTTAAGTGTAGGGTTTTTATTAATACTATTCTGGCATGGGGGTTTATTCAGGATTTTATTATTGTGATTTTCTATTATACTTTCTAGATTTTCAGTGCAACTGTAACTTAATTTTAGGGTGTTTTTATTAAATATTTTACTAAGTCTACTGTTAGTAGGAAAGTGTTTTTCAATTATAGCTAGGAATTTCTGTCCTAGTTTAATACTAATCATTTGGTTGAACGGAGGGGTATACCAAATAATTTTTCTTTTCCTGTTTTTCTTCTAGTTAGTACAATTGTTTCTATAATTGATGTTAGTATTTTTGTAGCCACTATTTTTTAGGGCTGCGTTATAAAAATTACTGTGTTGTTGGAAGATTTCTTTATTAGCGGAGTTAATGCTGATTCTATTCTCTATTGATGAGGGTATATGTTTAATTATGTATGGAGGGTTGTTTGACTTAGGGTGTATATATAAGGGGTTAGTATTAGGTTTTCTATAAGGTAGGTATGTCTTGATTGTTAAATCTAAAGTTACGTCGAGGAAGTTTACCCTTTTTAATTTAGTACAGACTGTTGTTTTTAAATTTAGATTTCTATATTCACTATATATAATCTTTCTAATTTTCTCTATTGTAAAATTAGTGGAATTCCTCGCTACCATATTTAGACACCCCAACCTTACCCTGACTTGACCTCTTTGAATGTAACTGAGATATTGATACAAATTATTAACCCGTACGCCCCTTTTCTTTAAATAATTGCTCTAGCCGTTACCATAGTAATTTTAATTTTAATAAAACGCTTATAAAACGCGTAAATTTCAGGAATTAGTTATTCCAAAAAAAAATTCGCTTGAAAATGGAACAGAGCTTAGTACTTTAATTCAATTTAATTCAAATAATTATATTGAAGTTTTCTTGTTTTGAAACATGAGAACTCTTATGTAGTGATGGAATCATATTTTTAAATAAATAATTATATATATATATATATATATATATATATATATATATATATATATACAGTATAACCCGGATATAAGAGAAACCCGGTTATAAGATAGATTTTCTCTGGTCCCAAATTAGAGCCTGTGTTAATATATATAAATTAGACCAAATCGGGATATAAAAGAAAACCGGATATAAGAGACGACTTCTCCGGTCCCGACAACTCTCTTATATCCGGGTTACACTGTATAACTTTTTAAGCGTTATTTTTAATGGATACACGTATTTGAGGTGTTCGGAAAATTCGTTACTGGAAGATTCGATAACGGAAAATTCATCAATTTTGACACGGTAAGAAAATTCGGTAACTATGAAATACAAGTCGATTGAAAATTCATTTTTTTTTTTTTGAGTGTGGATTTGGTTACTAAGCCCCGTCCTCTATATTTTTTAAATAGAAATGAGACTATATAGTTTTTGCTTTTTTAAAAAGAAACAACTATCTAAAACTTTATTTATTACTTTTTTATTAAAATAATTTGAAAAGAAATTGCAAGAACTTAACTTCAGCTTAGATAAATCGATTTTAATTGCTTGAAAACAAAACGCTATAGTAATTAATTAAAAACATATTTTAAAAAGTTTGTATTTTAGGAACCTATTTAAATTGGTCACTGTTTAAACCACTTCCGGTTAGCCCATAGCATATCACCGGAACCACTCATAATAAAAGCATGACACCAACTACATTGTAACTTTTCATATATGTTCTCTCAACAATATTTTATTGTCATGTTATTATTTGAAAATTTGTTTAAAGTGGCCATATATTTGATACATTTCTCTCTCCGTATGAAGCATCCTTTTCTGCACGTGTCCACTGTTGCCAAATGTAACCTTATTGCAACTTTCCTTTTCTGTGAACTCACTGAAACATTGAAATATATTCCTGTAGCAAACTTTATACGGATTCTTGTAAACGTAAAATTAGTTACATTTCTTGACCCATTTTAGTCAAAGAGTCTTTGTTCTATGTTCGAACCTCCGGCTGCTTTTGTCATATCTTTCACACATATGACACTAGCACATTCTCTCGGGTGCAGAACAATCCGATATATATATATATATATATATATATATATATATATATATATATATATATATATATTGGATTGTTCCGCCAATAGATAGTCAAATAAACGCCTTAAGGTTTTGAAGACTAAGACCCGTTTATCGCCAGGTTTATTAAAGGCCAAAGGATAACACTAAAAGGGAATATAAATACATATCAGACTAGTTAGTCTGAAATACAAATATATATATATAATAAACTATTATAAATTAATTGATTTAAAATATGGTTTTTCCGCTACACAGTTCTAACCATGTTTCAAAAATGGAAGGTCCGAATTTAATTTTGTAATTAAATTAAAACCATATTTTAAATCAATTAATTTATAATATTAATGCTCTGTAAATTTACATTGAGCACTATTTTGTAAAAATAAAAATATCTATAAGAACACCGGATCTTACTGTTTTTTCTTTTTATTTATATATACATATATAATAAACTATGGTATTACAACAAGATTTTTTTTCTTATATTTTGTAGAATCGCATGAATCACATGATCCATATTAAAAGCTCCTCTCTATTTCTGAAATGAGATATTGTAACTATCTACCCTCTTTACATTGTTTGGACTGATATCTTCATCTTTATTATCATAATCACAACGTTTCGAATTTACAACGTATATCATCTGAAGAAAGCCGAAGCGTACAACGGCTGAAACGTCGTGAATATGACAATAAAGATGAGGATAACAGTTCGAACAATGTAAATAGTGTAAATGATCCATATTCTTTTACAGTGTAACCCGGATATAAGAGAGTTGTCAGGGCCGGGTAAGTCTCTTATATCCGGGTTTATCTTATATCCGGGTTTGGTCTATTTTGTTTAGGTAAGTATGGCTCTAATTTGGGACCAGATACAATCTCTCTTATATCCGGGTTTCTCTTATATCCGGGTTCCTTATATCCGGGTTACACTGTACTAAATTACGGGAACACCATCATAATTTTATTAAAAAATCCTTTAAATTAGATAAATGTCGGCTGGTGAAAAACACGCTTTAAATGTGATTTCCATTTTACTCAAGAAAGAATAATAAAATATGATAAAACATTGTGACGCAAAAAAATCCTCTTTTACCGTTTCAATATCACTAAGAAAAACCCCTCTACAAGACGAATATTTTCAATTCTTCATTGAGAAATTGAGAATATAATGGCACTACAAGAGGTCAATATTGGAATATGTTTTTGCATTAGGGAGTGCGAGAAGTGACAGGAAAGAACAAAAGTATGTGCATCGTTTAGGGGTTAAGTTCCCTAGATACGCCACTGCTGGTTCCGACACATTTATGGAAGTTTCAAGGTAGTTTCTACGTTTCTATTTTTCCCGTTAAATATTTCAGTTTTCAGATTATCTAAAATAACTTCAAAAATATTTCACTATGAGGGCTTATATTTTCCCTTTTCAAAGTTCTCGTTAAATATCTCACCTCGAGGAAATTTTGCCTTCAGTAACAAAATTAGAAAGAATTTCAATGAATTTATTAATTATTTTCGAATTAATCTACGGACGGTGTAATATTTTTTTTCTTTTTTAGAGAAAAAAAGAGAAATTGGAGAGAGAGCGATATTTAGGCAGTCTTTTTATTAGGTTGGTGTAAAAATAACGACGTAATAATGTCGTTTTTTGACATATTTTTTAACGTCAAAAAACGACATTATTACGTCATTATTTTTGCACCAACCTAATATAAACAGAAGTCAATCATCAAACAGAAGAAATTCTTTCTCTTGTCACTGTACTTTAGGTTAGGTTTGTTATTATTATTTGGAGTTTTGTCTGAAGCAATTTCTTAAATCTCTTCCCTATAGTACTAATTTTCGCTTTTCATCAATTGGCGACATTCCATCCAATTCTACTCGATTCCACTGATAATGGCGTCTTCAAAACTAGGAACTCTTTTTGACTTGGAAATATACATACGCAGGGGTGCTTGAAAATTTCTCAGTTCGATTCCTTTCCTAAAATATCATCATATAATCAAAGATTAAAATCTTTGTTTTTTTAATGATTTCAAGGCCGTAACTAAAACTTTTCAGTGATCGTCGTATTAATTAAAAAATATCTACGTGAGGATAAACGACTTTGGAATCTCTTGTAATATACTCGGAATGAGAAATCGGAGAGCCGAGTTCGAATTCCAGTCCGCTTCATTACAATCAGTTACGCGCAAATCCCCTTGGGAAAGGTATAAATCCGCTCCCATACCCAACTGGCTCCTATAACCTGATCGTCCAGGCGTCTATCACGTACGGCATTTAACAGATTGACATGTGCGAAGTACAACTGAATTACATTATTTCGGATTATTTCTTATCGATTGGCAATTCAATTTTTTCGATTTGAAGCTTCTTTCTTTGGGTGGGGGGGGGGATTTCTATCCTTTCATCATTTCTAGCTTTCATTCGCTCCCCACCCCCAATTCTGTCCTTCGTTTGCTTCTCTCCTCCTCACTTCTGGCTTTCATTTGCTTTTCTCTCTCTACTTTTGCCTTTCGTTCACTTCTCTCCCCCCATACCGTCCGCTTCCCTCCCCCTACACTTCTTCTCTCTCCCCTCTCCGTTCGCTTCTTTCTCCCCCTTCTGGATTTCAATTCGTTTGCCTCTCTCTTCCGCTCCCCCACCTCTGGCTTTCGTTCGCTTTTCTCTCTCTCTCTCTCTCTCTCTTTCTCTCTCTCTCTCTCTCTCTCCCACACACACACTTCTGGCTTTCGTTCACTATATTATTAGGTTGGTGCAAAAACAATGACGCAATAATGTCGTTTTTTGACGTATTTTTAAGGTCAAAAAACGACATTTTTGCACCAACCTAATATTTATTCTTTATGGGTTTCGATCAAATCTTTTCCTTATTTACTAAGCTTGACTTAGTTTTGTTAAAAATCTATTGAGAAAGGGACACCCAGTGAGCATGGAGTTTATTATTCAGAAGTAGCAATACCAATGACCACTTTGCTAATCAAAACATTACGCCACAATGGGGTGCTTATCAAGTATTTTCTTTTTACCTCAATTTAATTACACATACATACCTTCTCTATCTTACACTCTTTCAAATACTTTTTCAATCTTTTTTTCTTCTTGATTCATTTTAACGTTTCTTTCGTTCAAGATTTGTTTTTCAGTTTTTATTCTCGATTTTTTTCGCTTGTATTTTTTTTTTGTTTTGTTTTGTTTTCATTTCCTTCGTTCCTTTCCTATTCGATAAATATGATTTCTTTGACCCTTTCCTCTCAACTCCTTCTTGGCTGTTTTTGTTTTTCGGGTCATTTCATCGAATTGGCATGAAGAAAAGGTTTTATGTTTTCATTGTTCTTCACTGATTCTACGTCAGTACTTAGAATCCATTTTGATATTTTCTCTCGTTTTTCTCGCCGCTTTTCTCTCTTTCCCCCACCGTCTCTCTCTCTCTCTCTCCCACCCTCCCTCTTTCTCCATCATTTCTCTCACTCACTGTTTCATTTGTTCTTTCTTTCACTCTTACTCTCTCTCTGTTTCTTTTTCTTTTATTTCTCCCCACCCACAACATAACTTCCAGCACCGCCACCCCCTCTTAATAACACTGGCTCCACTCGCGACCTGAATTTATTCTTAAATCGGACTCCTTGGGGAAATTTAAAAATACAAAATATTCTATTTATATTTTTATCTATATGAAATATCAAAAATTTTCAGGCTTCTACACACAATAATCTTCCGTTGCTGAAGTCAACGAATGTATCTGATAGAAACTGTCAAAAATGCCTCTCCCTACACACCAGATGATTTCTGTCCGAATTTTTATCACTATGACAACGACTCTTGCCTATGCTTTCTTCACTGTCTTATTCATGGGGGGAGTGAAGGACTAGATTTTCTTCTCCCGTTTTTTTTTATTCTTGTTTTCACTTCGACTTAAAATTGAAATTAAAAAGCATTGATTCAGTGCAAAAGAGTTTATTTTTGTCAGCTAATGAGGTACAATTCAGTTACGAAACGCTTCATTTTCAGTGGTTGACACAGATAGAGGGCTGCTGAAAATTCTTGATCAATAAGACCTAGCAAAATAACTTCATAATTAATCATTTGGTCAGATTTTGAGGAATCGGTCGGGTCAACAACTTTTCACCAATCTCTTGCGAACTAATTTTTCTCATCTCATGACCATTGAATACTCGTTGTAAAGCAAGAATATAATACTTTTTAAACATTCTTAAAACTGCTTGTAATAATTATCACGATAGATTTAATAACGTTCTTTCCATGCCTCAATGCTGAGTAAATTTTCTTCATGTATGACTTGGGCTTACCGTCATGCAAGTCGTTAGACACTGGGTTCCATTTTAGGGCAAATCGAAAGTGTGGAACGAATAAACAAAAAAATTGAGCCGGTTTGAAGGTGGATCATTCTGCTTTTAATGAAGTGACATTAGCGATTCAATAAAATATTTAGTGAGATGGACTACCTACGGTTATCAAGGGGTGACAATTGTGTTGAATGATGTTAATGAGGTTTTGGCAACAACAAAGTGTATCTTCCAATGAAGAAGAATGTGTTATGAGAACAGTTACCCAACAAAATTATATATACGTTTTGCTTTTTGGAATGTTTACATAGATACACTTATTTCCATTCACGCTCGTCCCAATTACACGTCCTGGGTATGACGGTAAACTACATCCGCATCCTGGGTATGACGGTAAACTACATCCGCGTCCTGGGTATGACGGTAAACTACATCCGCGTCCTGGGTATGACGGTAAACTACATCCGCGTCCTGGGTATGGCGATAAACTGCATCCAACAGCAAGGTCTCAGATAATGTTTTCAGAAAAATAATGTTGCCAGCTCTAAGTTTTTGAAACAATAATGTTGCCAGCTCTAAGTTTTTTTGTAAAAAAGTAATGTTGCCAGCTATACATTTTTTATTCCATACAAAATATGCATTTAAAATTCATATAAACTGGATTTGGCATTAAATAACCCACAGTGGTTCATATGCCATAAAACCCAAACAAACAAACAATCGTCCCAATTACACTTACACACATACATACACACACACACATACACACAAACACATATATATATATATATATATATATATACGAATTTTTATCCGTCTATTTCTAGGGAACTCTTCATTTTAGCATTAGAATTCGCCGAATTTTATTCTGACATTACGAAAGAAGATTTTAACATTATTATGAACTGCAGAAAATCAGAATTAATACACGAAAACGAGCAGTCAATTAAGAATTCAGCCGATAATTTTGATGGGTCTATAGGGTCTCGGGATTCTGTAGAATCTTCAGACTTAGATTATTTCTCCTGTACAACCTCACAGCATTTGAAGAAATTAACCTGAACAACATTATAGGGCTTTATAGGGACGATGGCCTCATGTTTGTTAATGAATATACTAGAAGTAAGGTCGATAAACTTAGAAAATTACCACATATGGCGTTTAAATCGTTTGGACTCAACGTAGTTATCAATGCTAATATTAAACAAGTTGATTTCCTAGATGTTAAATTTAATTTAGCGACGAATTGTTTTCAACCTTTTATAAAAAATGACGCTAACCCAGTGTATATTCATACTAGCTGCAACCAACCACCGTTCGTAATCAAATATATTCCATCATCAGTAGAACGAAGAATTAATTAGCACTTATTTAGTAAAGAAATATTTGAAAAACATAAAACAGTCTATGATAAAATTCTTAAGGGGAGTGGATTTAAGTCTTCAAAAGTTGAATTTGTGGAAAAATTATGATCGAACCAAGAAGATAAATAGAAACAAGAAGAACATATGGTATACTCCTCCATACAATCCAATTAGTACATACTAAATTAGGATATAAATTCTTAGAATTATTTGAAAAAATATTTTCCTAAAAAGAACTCTCTGGGGGAAATTTTCAATCTCAACACTCTAAAACTCTATAGTTGCAGAAATAATTTTTTTTAAAATAATGAAATCAAATAACACTAGAATATTGAAATTATGTAACAAAAATAACAGGTGTACTAGTGCTGACACTAGTGTGTCTCTTACAAATAACCTATGTAATTGTAAATATCCCAACCATTGCCCGTTATCCAACAAGTGTTTAACAAAATCCATAGTATATGGATGTTCTATTACGTCGGTCGCAAATCCCAGGATTTCTGAATGATTTTACGTCGGGAGTACAATGAATAATTTCAAAAAGCGCCTTTATAATCATATCTCATCTTTTAATAACGCAGCTAAACAAAATATGACTTCTAAGTAGTCTTGGGAATTAAAAGACAAAAAGAAAGCACCCCAAGTTAAATAGAAATTTCTAAAATTCGCTAGAAATGTCTAAAATTCGCTAGAATCTCAATGTCTCTAAACGGACCATGTTTTCTCTGCCTACATGAAAAAATGTAAATAATTACTCGAACAAAGACAGTCTGTTGAATCGGAGATATGAAACGGCAATAAACTGTAAACATACAAAGGAATTAACCTTACAATCTTGCTAAAGAAATTTCTAACCTTTGAACAAATCTTCTGATGTTTATTATGTTTATAAACATTACATTGTGACCACAGTCAGTCTAGCCTAGTTGCACTTGTATTATATATTTTATTTTAATTTTACTTTAAATTTAACACTAAACTTAAATATATTCTGATTCTTGATTCTGTATCTAATTAACCGTAATATATATATTAATATTAATTTTATTTTTGTTACTTTTATCATTTATTCATTATTTTATTTTAGTCATTGTTACCTGACCTCTTTAATAATAGCTTATAATTAATATAATATAGAAATTTGAAATGTTGAGGCGTTTGTTAAAAAAAAAAAAAAAACAATAAGCTAAAATTAGCAGTTTCTCTCAGCCGCGTGTTGATGGCTTAAGGATAGAAACTCTGATTGACGCCAAATCGGTTGGATTTCAATCCAAGCACATCTATATTTACCGTTCTTCATTTTTACTTTTCTATGGGCTATCAATTCTCATTTCCAACTTAATTTATTGAAATTTGGAGGGTAATATTAATTTAAATTTTATTTTACCTCTCTTTCTATTTTAATTTCACTCCCTATTTAATTTAAAAATTTATTTTAATATTTATCCGTTATATTATTGAATTATTTTTCTCTTTAATAAGGCTTTATGACAAAAAAATAATACAAAAGTTTAAAATGTATGTAGTATTCTACTTCATAATGTAAAGTTAGTTTTGTTAAGTATAATTAATATAACAATGTAAAGGTTTAAAATTTGTTTGGTATTCTATTTTATATTGTAAAGTCTGTTTTATTAAATATTGTATTACTTCTTTAAATTTCATGAATAATTTTCTCCGAAAATTGAAAACTATAGAAACATTAACTGGTTACATTACCGTTTAAATTTTGATTCTTTGATTCGACGGAATTGCATTGGTTGAATTTGTTGCTTCTTTGTTTCTCTCAAACTTCCTCCTCTTTTTTTTTTTGTCTTAAATGTATTGATCTATATACTGTAGACATTTTATTATCTCTTTTGTCCTAATCTTTCTTCTCCTTATAAATAGAAGAGTGTTGAATACTCTCCTCAACCTTTATGTCTTTTTCTTAGCCTTCTTCCTTTTCTTTCTCTTCCCTCTTTCGCTTTTATTAATCACTTAGCTTTCTTTCTTTCTCCATATATAAATCCTTTTTACCTTTTATGGAATTTTTTGCAAAGACAGAAATGGGAGATGTGGTTCGTTAATTGTATTTCAGAATCATTACCAACATCATTTCCGACATGAAAAAACGCTATTTTTAACGTAGAAACAAGATCTACAGTTTTGTAGTGGGCATGTACATGTTCTAATGTAACAAGCAATAATATATATATATATATATATATATATATATATATATATATATATATATGAGAGTGAGAGAGAGAATGATATATAAATTTTTATATATCAAGAACAATATTGTGGCAAAATGTTTTCGCGTAACGAAATCGGACACAAATTTGTTACGTTTGTGCGACTACCCATGCGCATGAACGAAGGATGCTGGGAATTTTAATTTTATCTATTTTTACATCTTTATATAATCTAGCCGATTTTATTTAGATTCTTTTTCTTTTTGTTTCCGTCACTTTTGTTATTAGATATCCAGACACTGAAAGCTCTTAAGTAGAATTCGATGATTATACCGGATTTATTCGATCATTTTTGTTAGTTGATTTCTAGTGAACACTAAGTTTTAAGCTATTGTTAACGCGGTATAGAATGACATCTAGGAAGGTCAAAGAATTGTATTCCATTTCGTGCGTAAATTCTATTGTATGTAAACAATCAGTTTTACACGGCGGCATTTGATTGGACGTGTAAAGGGGCTTCGTGCAGGCAATGGGCAACTCGAACAGGTGTTGCGTTCCGCAGATCATGTGTATACGTGTGCATCAGCGCGTGTGTCAGCGCGTGACACATTGCGTGACACAGCGCGTGTTGCAGGGCCAGAAGTCCACGTGTTGCTCTGCACGCACTAATTATCAAGGTCAACAGCAACCGGTGGACAACGTGTGGAGGTGTGAATCACGCCCACACAGCATGAGGTAGGATTGGAAGGTTATGCGTGAAAAAGTAATCTTAGAAAATGTATTAGGCGAATGAAACTGAGAGAACATGGACAAACAAAACATGGTAAATGGACACATAGAGTTGCAGAATGAGTGGGTTTACACGTATGCATACAGAATGGTGCCTAAAAGTTGAGGTAACAGGGCACATCACTGATGTCTTGCACCAGTAAAATTTATTTTAGGTTCGCTACATTGGAGTGGTTGTTTCGCAGGAAAAATGGCGAAAATAGGATGTCCCTGACAAAAGTTATCTTGCTTGAAACATCAACCCACCTCCAAAAAAAAGTTATTTTGCATACCAGTTGCTTCGTAGAGCCGGACATTGATCACCCTACATGACTGTCTCTTCATTGCCCATCTTTTGCATTAGATTTCAACTCTCTAAATTGATTGTACGCTGTTTTTACAGATATTAAATGTTGCCTTTGATTTTTGTGAAAAGTGTAAAAAATCAGTTTTTTTCGATTTTTCACCTTCAAGGTTGTAATTTTTTCCAACCAATTTGAACTCAAAACCGGCACTGAGGAATTATCTATCAAACAAAAAAATTTCATCAAAATCGGATGAATTCTGTGGAAACGCATAAGCAACATCCGATCACACACACAGATACACACACCCATACATACAGACACACATTTTGAGAATTATAGATAGAAACAAAAAAAAAAAACAGAAAAGAGAAAGAAATATAAATGCAACTGCCAGTTTCAAGCTTAATGATGGTTTTAACAAGTGCTAAGTTATAACAGGTTTGTCATCAATGACGCCGTTTTATTATTATTATTATCATTATAATTATTATTATTATTTATCTGTGTGTGTTGATGTAAATTTAACTTGACGTGACTAGTGAAAACAGAAAGTTTTTCATTGGCACCTAAAATTGTAAAATGCATTTTCTTTTGAATTTCATTTATTTTCGGTTGGGATAAGAAGTTATGAGGAGTGAATATTTTGCTTCATTAAGCAAACCAGTTCACCGCTACATACTAAGTAGATTTAATGTCATTATAACCGTTCTTCAATACTTACCATTGATAGATGCGTACTTATATTGTGTGTAAAAATTTAGATGCAAATAAAATCTGCAAAGATATCATTAATAAAAGTAATGACAATAGAAAAAACTTTTATGCTGATGCGTTTTGTTCATTGAAGAACTTTATCAAAGGCAAATGTAGAAATTTGAGAAACTTTATATTATTTATACAGAGAGAATTAGTATCACCGAAAATCTTCTTACAACCATATTTCTAAACTATTAAACTGGTAAAAAATACGCAGTAACAACAATAATTCTGAAGTAGGCTTATATAAAACTAATAAATTGTCACAAATGTTCTTTACAATATAGTGGAGAAACTTAACCCTATTTATCAACACAAAAAAAAATCTCTTAAATAATAATTTATGAAATGCAGAGAAATAATCTCAACAATGATTTGGATCTGAAAAGTTTTCGTGTAAAGAGAAAATAACTAAAGCGAAAAATCTCGAAAGTTGATTCTATCCGAAACATAATTATATTCTATTAAAAAATCTCCCTTTTTAAAGTCAACATATTTATGTACGATCATAAAAATTAAAAGAAATTGGTTAACTTTTAGCCCTCAAAAAATAACAAAAACATTAATTCGCCTTTGTTTCAAATCATTTCAAAAATTACATCACGTAGCATCCTTTATAGTTTTCCTTTCCATCCCTTAACATTGGTATATTTTCGAATAGTTTTCAATGTTCTCTAATTCTAATTTGAACGTATGGCGTTATATTTATTTTATTTTTTTCGTGAACGTCGTTTCCTGTGCGTATAAATAAAATAAATTTCAACACATGCCTTTTATAAAGTTCCTCAAACAACGAAACACTTTGTCGTAAAAGATTGTGCTCTTGAAATTTTTTGTTCTAATTTAGTAGATATATAAAGGTCAAAGGTTTATCTTCCGATGTCCGCAGATACACTGCTAGTCAGGGTCAGATAATTAAAACGGATCTTGAAGCCAGAACCGTGTGCTATTTTTCTTTTTCTTTCTATACCAGATATTTTTTCTTCTGTGTTTTGTTAGGCGTTAACGATATTTGTTTTATGTGGTGCAGCAAAAATAACCTTTTTTTATTTATAAACTTTTTTTGAACAAAAATAAATTACAGCAGTTTCAGAAAATTTATAAGTATTGTCACATTAAAATATGATTTGTTATGATTAAAAAATTATTTAACATGTTCAAAGTGCTCCCGCTTCATGTACAATACAATGTTGAACCCTATCAGCAACACACCATTTGATACATTTCTACATTAATTTAAAAACTTTATCAGAAATTGCTTGTCTTAATTCAGGAATTTTTTCGGTTTGAGTGTGTAAACAGGATCTCTCAGGATACGCCGACAAGTATGGTGGTGCTCGGTCTGGTTATCGGGATGACCAGTTCATTACTCAACGTCATCTTTAACCACCTCAACTCGAAATTAACATTTGACCCTTCCCGAAAACGGAATCCATATTTAATCTCTTAAAGCCATCTTAAAATACTGTAATTTGTTTGTTTTCAATAAAATAAATTATAACATAAATAAATATTAATAAATAAATATTTACGTTATAATTTTCGAATTAATAATTCTATCTGCTCTACTCTGTATTGAGCATTCCTTTAAGAATAGTATTTATTGATTAGTGGAATTTATTCCGTATACACCAATCCTATACTTGGGCATATATATATATATATATATATATATATATATATATATATATATGTGTGTGTGTGTGTGTGTGTGTGTGTGTGTGTGTGTGTGTGTGTGGAGAGAGAGAGAGAAGAGGTTATACTAGTTCTAACGAGAGAAAAGTGTGTATATTAAAAAGAAGAGAGAAACCGCAAGCGTTTTTTGGTTGCAATGTGGATTTTTAAAAATATATATTATGCTTTATTTTCCATAAAATAAAGCATAATATATATTTTTAAAAATACACATTGCAACCAAAAAACGCTTGCGGTTTCTCTCTTCTTTTTAGTATATATATATATATATATATATATATATATATATATATATATAAAGAGAGAGAGAGATACATACATACATACATATATACATACATGTACACGTGTGTGTGTATGTATTAGGTAGTTAATGATTTATTTAATTCAGCATTATTTCTTATTGCTATTTAAACGTTATATTTGATGGGTAGACACGTTTGAATAGGCTCCCTTTATTTATATTTGTTACACACTGACATTAATATCTACAAAAAAAAAAAAAAAAAAAAAAAAAGTAATTTCCCGTGAACAGCTTAAAAAGAATTTGCACCGTTGTGATTGGCTGTTGGTCAATCTCCAATCAAATGTGTGCCTACGGGGTATATTTATAAAAGTCAGTGTTAACAAGCATTTTTTAGAGGGCGTTTCAGAGTCTGATTGAGTTCCGTCTTCCGTCTTTTTGTGACCGGTGTTTTTGGACTCGTCTAATTGTTTTCTTGTGTTGCAGTGCGACGAACCTGATTTTTTTGGCCACGAGGATTTGTTTGGCGATCTCTTTCGGATTAACGATATTCTTTGAACACACCAAGACATTTTGCTAAGTTATTGTTTAAGTTTTAATTTTTTATTCTTCCATTTCTTTTGTTTGTTTTTATTTTTGGGGGGCTTCGGCCCACATAATTTTTTGTTTTTAAAAAATAAGTACTTTTTAAGAAAAAAAGAAAAAGAAAGCTTTATTTTTTATTTCGTTTTTATTTTTTTTTATACCCACCTTCTTTTTATTAGCGACTTCGGTCGCATTCTTTTCTTTTTGGTTTGACTAGTTTGTTTTTTCTTTTGATTTTAATTTATTTTCTTTAGCGGCTTCGGCCGCAAACTTTTATTTTTTTTTTCTTCTGGTTACAAACCAGACTTTTTCTTTTCTTTTTCTTTCTGTACATTTTATTTGAATTTTTGGAAAAAAAGAAAGGAGGTTCTGTTTTTGTTTTTTCTTTTATTTTCGGCAGCATTTGAGCGCCATCTTTATTTTTTAATCTTACCTGTCTGTTTATTATTTTCTGTTTGATCTAGTTTGTTTTTCATTGTTCCCAGTTTATTTATTTATTTTTTGTCTTTGCATTTTTTATTTTACTGGTACATCCAGGCTTTTTCTTTATTTGTTTAATTTCTTTTTTTTTTTTTTTTTTCTCCCAACTCCTTTCCCCAAAATTTGGACCCGCAGGTGGAAGTCTCCACTCTAATCCACCATGGCCGACGAAGCCAGTCGGTCTAATGTAAAGAAAGACCTTTTCGGATCTGCGGCTAAAGCAGACCCGCCGGATAAAAATCCCAAAAAGTAGGCTAATGCTAGCCCAATTTTGAAAAAAGGTGCTAGTGTCTCCAAAAAAGGAGATACTAGCAAAAATGTAGAAGTGCCAAAGGAGGCACAAAGTAAGACCGCCGAGAAATTGCCCTCATGTTGGAAGTCCCCCCCCCCAAGTTGTATCTTGAACATGGCGGATTTCTTGGATAAGGCGAAGGGGTACGCCCATCTTGTTAATAAAGATGGGTTCGTCGATATTGTCCAGGAAATAGATGTGTTCGCAAAGAGAATGGTGACCGTTTTTGTGGTGGATAAGAAAACTAGAAAGATTTGTCGCTCCACAAAAGACACAGTGATTAAATCACTCTTGTCCCTGGGGACAAAACCCCAAAGAGTAATTAAGGGTACCGGGTTCTTCATGTGGGACATTCTGCTACCCACCCCAGAAGATTGCCTGGCCATGGCAAAGAAGGAATTAATAACGAAAGATTTTATCATCAGAACGGAATATGAAGGCCGCAGGCGGACCAGGGTGGCCGTCTTCGAGGTTCCTCCTCAAATTTCGGGAGAGCTCCTGGCTGCATTTTTTATGCAGTTTGGCCAAATTTTAGGGGCTCTCTCCGACAATTTGAACGGGGGATGGACTTTTGATATTATGCTCGACCAGAAGGCCTTCAAGTCCGTCCCCAACTGTTTGGAGTATGGCGACTGGAAAATGCCGGTCATAGTGATCGGTAGAAGACCAACTTTCTGGAGGTGTGGAGAGACTGGTCACCTTTCCTCCTCCTGCCCAGGAAAGAAGGCCCCTGGAGTTCCGGTCGCTGGCGACCAAAATCCCCCCTTGGCCGAGAATTTAAAATCCGCGGCGCCTGTAGTGGGCCTAGCTGCGAGGCGGACCGGTGAGGAAAATCCCCCGGTTGGGCCCAGACCCACAGTACCCCCGAGACCAACGCCTGCCACAAGTGTGGTTAAGGAGAAGGAGGAGGGGGAATGGCGCCTCGTAGTTAGGAGCAAGGGGAAGACCCAAACAGCGGTTCCTCAGTCCCAACATGACACCGGGGGCAAAGTCACCTACAGCCCCATTCCCTCTACCAGTTCTGAGGGCGACGCCTCGGCGTCTTATGCAAATACCGCAACAAAAGCCCAGAAACTTAACGAGCCAAGTTGGGAAAAGATTTTGGACCTAAAAAAACTGAAAGAAAAGCTGGAGACAAAGCGGGGCAAAAGTCAAAAATCGCTGGGGGCACCGGGCCCCCTATCCTCTGCCCCGTCTTCCCCTTCTTCATCTAAAAAGACTTTCATAAAACCACCTCCGCCCAAATCTGCATCAAACTCACCAGCAAAATCTCGTCATTCTTCTAAACCTTCGCCGGTGAGGACGCCTACCGGGTGGACACCATCTACTACACCCAATGTCACACCCATGTCAACACCCATACATTCACCTCAAAAAAAAAGGTTAAGAAGCTCAGATGCACAATCCATTACCGACAAGAAAAAGAAAAAAATCAAACCACCATATCTCCCAGGGGAAGACGTCTGCCGCGTATCCCGGGACCAAGCAGAAAGGGTTTTTGGCCAAACACGTAACCCAAAAGATCTGAAGATTCTTTGGAATTTTAAAAAGGTAAATGGCCTAGACGTGGAGAATCCGAATAATTTCCCTTCGGCCTCAAGAATCCTGACTGTTATTAGATCTGGCCCGGGTACGCGGGAGATTTGGGGCATGATAGAGGAGGCCCAGTCGTCACTCAAAATGGTGCCCCCAGCTGCCTACTTACTCGACCCGGATGTGAATGAAGCAGAGCAAAATCTTTAAGGGAGGGTCCCAGTTTTCGTTCACCCATCCCTTTATAGAGCCCTCAAACTTACTTACCCCTCGGACATCGGCGGCTTGTCTCAAGATGATACCGTCGAAAATGAGATGGCGTCCGGATCTATGGGACGAGCTGTCGGTGTTCTCCCCCCAGCCATGTTCTATCCTGAAGGACAACCCTAATCGGCTTCACAATGGCACTCTGGTTAGCTAGTTTAAATGTCCGGGGCCTGAGGTCCGAGTCTCGCAGGGCGAGGCTCTCTCGTGACCTTCAGCGCCTCGGGGTGAATGTATGTTGTATACAAGAGACCCGTTTTTCTTCTCATGATCGTGAGGACATACTGTCTAAGGGGTTCGCCCTTTATTCAGCATGTTTTGATGGTCGTTCGAGGGGTGTCTCTTGGCTAGTGAGCAAGTCTTTGAAGGCTGCTTGTACCCTTGTCTTCGCGGATCCGGCGGGCAGACTTTGCGTGCTGGATGTTACCATAAAGGATAAGGTTCTACGTCTCATTGGGGTTTATGTGCCCAATACCCATTCCGAGCGGCCTGCTTTGTTTCGGCAGATGGCGCCGTTCTTGACGACGTCTCGTCGGGTACTTTTAGCGGGGGATTGGAATGCCGTCCTTGACCCCGATATAGATCGTATCGGGCATAAACAAGGTACTAACAACCCGGATGTGAAACCGTTTCGGCTCTTTGTCGATGAGTTTGATCTTGTCGATAAGTTCCGGAATGAGCACCCTCGAGAGGTACCATGGACTTGGACAACTAGTGGCAACTCGACTCCTGGGACGCTTGCGAGCTACCTGGACCGAGTCTTAGTTAGGAGAGTCGATGTAGGGCTCTTAGGGTGTCCAAGTTTCCATTATATAGTTTATACGGATCATAGGCTTGTCCGGGTCCGTGTAAACTTAGATAAGCCTAAGGTTAGATTGGCTGGTTACTGGAAATTGAACTGTTCACTTTTTGATGATCAGGTTTTCCGGGACCAGCTGTTACTAACGATACAAAGGGAATTGACGGGAGCGGTTGTGGGAAATGCCTGGTGGGGCAATTTAAAATCTAAAATTCGAACGTTTGCTGCCTATTTTAGTCGTCGACTCAATCTAGATAGATTAGCGGCGCAAACTGCTTTAGAAGATAAAGTCGATCGGGCTGTGAAATCCCGTGTTAGTGGGGACATAGCTTTAGCTAAGGCAGAGTTGTCCTCCTTGCTTATCAAGAAGGATCAAGCTCTGGTAGTTAGGGCTAGGTTAAAAAGAATGTCTTCTGAGGCAACGAATATGGCCGCTGAACTGCGTGCAGAGGAAAATCGAAACGCGTCTAAGCGACATATAGCATGCGTCACGTTGCCGGATAAGCGGACCGTGACTACAAACGCGGGCATATGTGAGGTGTTTCGGGACTACTTTCAGGATCTTTTCACCAGGGAGCCCGGTCTGAGCTCTGCTCAGTTCGACGCCTATTTAGCTGACTTTCCCTGCCTCTCGGCAGCTGAAGCGGCTAGGTGCGAGGGTCCCATTACAGAGTCGGGGCTGAAGCAGGTTGGCCTTGATAAGTCTCCGGGATTAGATGGTCTTCCCTACGAAGTTTACTTGAGGATGTCGCACGTTTTTGTTCCTTTGCTGGGACTGATTTACAACCACTGGATGAAGCAGGGGTCTTTACCTCAACGCTTCACCAGGTGCGTGATCAAGTTGCTGCGTAAGGACAAGGACGGTGGGGATGGGTTAGGGAACTTTCTCCCTTTAACGATGTTAAACACTGACTTAAAGATTTTGGCGAAGATCTTAGCCAACCGTTTGCAGCTTGTCCTGTCTAGTCTGATTGGCCCTGACTTGCGCTGTGAAGGGTAGGACTATTCAGGATAACCTTCATATGGTACGCTTGATCTTAGAACAAGTCGACAGTGAAGCCGCGCTGATCAATTTAGATCAGTCCAAGGCCTTTCATAGGGTTGACCATCGATTTCTGGAGGCTGTCCTTTCGGCGGCCGGTTTCAGAGCCGACTTTCGCTCCTGGATCCGACTTTTGTATGCGACCCCCGGTGCGCTGGTGGAAGTGAATGGGGTAAGATCGAAGCCTTTCGTATTGTCTCGCTCCATTCGTCAAGGTTGTCCGCTCTCGCCTCTGCTTTACGTTCATGCGTTGGAACCATTCCTTCGCAAGTTAAAGGCGAATCCGGTCCTGCGCGGAATTTCCCTGCCTGGGGTTTCCACCTCAGCCAGGTATTCCGCCTATGCTGACGACGTTTCGGTTCTTGTGTCGAGCAGAGCCGAGATTGACGAAGTCAGCAAAGAGATCAGTGGGTATGAGATGGTGACAGGGGCCAAGATCAATCGCGATAAGTCTGTGGGCTTGCGGTTGGGTGCGTGGAAGGGAGTTTCTCTTCCCGGACCTTTTCTCTGGACGGATGGGCCGATCAAGATACTCGGCGTCTGGTTCGGTCCTGATCTCCAGTTGAAAATGAATTGGTCGGAGGTGCAAGGGAAGGCCGGGATCGCGGTTAATCTGTGGTCTCGGAGGAGAATTTCCCTGAAGGGAAGGGCGGAGGTATGTGTTTCACACATATATCCGATCCTTCTTTACCGACTCTCTGTGCTTCCACTCCCGTATGCCAGACTAATGTCTTTAGTCCGGACCTTGTTCTCTTTCTTGTGGAGATACAAGGCCCCTTTGGTATCTCGCGAGATCTGTTGCCTTCATCCCTCTGAGGGCGGTCTGGGTATGCCTAGCATTGAGATTCGTCAATATATGCTTCGCATTACCTTTCTAGACTGAATGTGTCGCGGATTGGATGAGGTGGGCACCTTTTGGAAAGAAGATGTCCGAAAACATTTCCTATCCCTGAGAAGTGTGCACTCGTGCGAGGAGGAGGCCGGCCGTAGACCTCGTGGCGAGTGCTCCTTCTACCGCGAATGTTGTAGTGCTTTGAAGCTCCTCTTACGGACGACGGATGGCCTCTCCGACGCCCAGGCGTTGTCTCGTAAGGCATTATATCAAGTGTTAGTTAGGGGGTCCGTTCAAGATGATCTGATCGACGAGCTCGGTCTTACGAAGCAGGAGGCTCGCTCGATATAGCCTTGGGCGCCTGGGTTGAAATGTCTCAATAATGATGAGGCATCACTCACCTGGCTGATGATTCGTGGGGCCCTCTGGGTCGGCAAGATACTTTGTTCAGCAGGTTTGGAGAAATATCCAAACTGTCGTCGCTGTACTGGGGAAGTCGAGACCATTGGTCACGCCTTTTTTCAGTGCAAGACGGTAGTGCCGTTGTGCAAGTTTGTTGAAGGCCTCATGGTTCGCATGCTGCAGGGAAAGTTCTTTGTCCTGGAAGCCAGTTCTGTTTGTAGCAATGTGGTGCCGCAATTGACGAAGGCTGAACACTATGTGTTCTGTTGCTTACTAGGGATTATGAGAGTCGTGATTTGGACGACGCGTCAGAAGGGATTCTATGAGGGCGAGAAGTGCACCTCTTCCCAACTGATCTTGTTCTTTAAGCATCAGCTTAAAGTCAAGATTAGGACGGCTCACCTCATCGGAATTTGGCAAAAGGTGGGTGAATCTTGCGCGAATGTGTAGAGTGAAAGGGGCTGACCTAGAGTGGCACTTGGATGTCGGTTAGGTACAGGATTTTGTCCTAACAGGGTTGAACATAGGCAACCCACCCAGATTTTAGCTTAGACTAGGTTTTCTATTTTGAATCTTTAGTTTTCCCTTTTTTTCTAGTAAACTTAGCTAGGTTATGCATGCGCATTGGTCCCTTTTATTTTTGTCCCTATTCTTCTTTTGTTTAATTCCCCATCCCCCCTCTTTAGGTGGTCAGTGACGTCAGTTCTCTGGTGGATGCGGGGCGCCTTTCGTTTCGTGTGTGTGATTTTCGTATTTGTTGTTGTGTATGAATGTGTGTGTGTCTGTGTGAATGCTTGTGAGGAATGAATGTTTTTTCTTATTTTTCTTAGTCCCGCATTGATTTCGTCTAGTTAACTGAGGTTTCTGCCACATTTATGGTTTGTGGGGGGTTTTATTACTAACACAGTTTTGTTTTGTTTTCATTGTAAATATTTTTAAGTCATATTGTACATAATCATTTGGGGTTCTTTTTAAAAATTGTTATTTTATGACCCTCCCCCCACGAACAATATTTGTACATAAGGGGACTAGTTAGGACTTCATAGAATATCTGAGGTATTATGGTGGACGTAGTAAGAAAGGCAGGAGTGAATGTGTTTTTTTGGTGATTGGAACATTGTTGGTGTGTTTGGGTCCATGTCTGAGACTAGCTAAGTTTAGATTTAAGACAGAAGATGACCGTCATTCCCCAACCCCCTATTTGGCGTTGTGCCACATTTTATACATCGTATAAATAAATATTGTTTCAGAGTCTGATCAGCTCTGAAGGGGTCGATTTGGTGAGGTCAGTATGATGTTTGAAAGACCCGAAACTGCCCAATGATTATTTTCTAGAACATCACTGACGACGACCTCTAGCGCTAAAAGAGCGTATATTCAAAGCAATCTACCTGCCTAGAGATAGAAATATGCATATTATTTTAATATTAATTTAACAACTTTAAAATACAGGGATGTTTATTCAAATACGTCTACACAGTAAAGGTGATGCTTATAGTAATATATATGAGGATATTAGCTGAGGATGTTGTAATGTTATAGCCTATCGATAAACATCACTCAGAATTTAAGTTTTTTTTTTTTTTTTAGAATTGTTGTATAAGACGATACTCATTTTAATGGTGATTTGGGGGATTTAAAGGTCGTCTTAGACTCGGATATATATATATATATATATATATATATATATATATATATATTGTCGTGAAATTTATATTTTCTACACAAACGGGATGTTGATCGCTCGACGACCCAAAACAACGTAAAAACGTTTTCTGCGCATCGGCTACACACATACATCCACTTTAATCAAAAAAAATAGTCAGAACTCTTTGTCCATAACCCATATGTAGAGGTATGGGCACCCCACATTAACTCGACCTTGGGGTCACGTCCTAACTCTGTGTAAGGTCAATATCACTTAGAACTTATAGTTTATTACTGCTTCTTATCATTCTATTGCAAACTCGAACATTTCTGCCAGTCCAACAGTGAAGTTGAAAATAAGTGAAAATAAATTCAAAATGTCATTAATGTTTAATCGGCAGAAATCCGTCAGCATTTCTTATGATACCGACTCAATAAATAAATAAGTGGGGATCAACTCAGAACCCATGTGATGTTAGAATCAGATGTCAGTGTTTGCGTTTCAATCGGTCATGATAAGAAGGAAAGGTAAAATCAACATGCTCCCAGAAATCATCAAATATCTACGATGCGTGATGTTCAATGATAAAACAATGTTTCAAAGAAAGAAAATAACAAACTCCTGGCCTTTTCCCTACATTTTTTATTTCATTCGGGGCCTTTTTTTTTTTCTACAGTGTAACCCGGATATAAGAGACCCTGATATAAGAGAAACCCCGGATATAAGAGAGATTTTCATTAGTCCCAAATTAGAGCCATACTTACTTAAACAAAATAGACAAAACTCGGATATAAGAGAAACCCGGATATAAGAGAGTTCTTCTCCGGTCCCGACAACTCTCTTATATTCGGGTTAGACTGTATTTTTTTTTAGCTTAGCGGCGAAAGATAAGCTTTTTTTTTTATTTTTATTTTTATTTTTATTTTTATTTTATTTTTATTTTTTTTCCTTTTTTTGGTCCTTCATTTTTTTCCATTTACTCCGAAAAATGTTTTTTTTTTTTCTAGTCATTCTCAGATTAGTTTTTTCTCTCTCTTTTCATAATTACCTTTTTTTTTACTTTTCATTACCTTTTCTCTTTCTTTTCTCTTTTTCTTTTCTCCATCTCTGTTTTTCTTTCTTTTTTCTCTCTCACTTTCTCTCTTTCTCTCTCTCTCTCTCACTCTCTCTCTCTTCACATATCCGTCTTTTCTTTCTTGTTTGGAGACTACTTTTCTGAAAGCCTTTTTTTGATATTCATTTTGTTAATATATTTCTTACTTATTTAATCAATTTATTTCTTTTGTCCTTTTTTTTTTCAGTCTATATTTCAATCGTCTTTTCTTTATCTCGTCATTCTCTTTTTGCTTAGCTATGCTTTTCTTTCAATAAATCTTTTTTTTCATTTGTTAGACTTCTTTATATATTTAGAATTATATACACATGTTTTAGAATCACCTTTTCTGTAAATGTTCTCTCCTTTTTCTCTCGATTATATCCGTTTTTCTATGTAGAATGCTATTTCCTTTCTTTCCTCATCTTTTTCTTCTTTTCTCTATTTATTTTAATCCTTTCTTTTTTTTCATTCATTTGACTTAATCAATTCACTTGTTACTTTCACTTTCACTTTCACTGATTTGTGTTTCTTTTTTTTTTCTTTGTTGTTCATTTCACTAAAACAAAAATCCCATCCGCTCCCACCGTCCGAATTCACAAACATGTCCCATACTCCTCTGCACAACCAATTCCCATCACCTTCTTCTTGCTATAATGCAGAATTGCAATTCTACCATATTAGACACCTTTTTAATCTCGAATGCAAACGTCTAATACGGCTTTATTTTGCCATCTTTTTTATTTATTGATCTTACTCCTCCGTCTTCGACCTCGCCACCACCACCACCACCATCATGGTCGCTGTTATCAATGTCGACTTCCTTTTATCGTCTGGACTCGATCAACAGCTATCAGCATTATCGTTTGAACTTTCACAACAGTTGTATTTGGAGTTCAAGTGACAATATGTCTCTTCGATACTCCAGAACTTTCCTCAGTATTCTATCGGCTTTCAGTGGTGACATTGTGTGAAAGGTCTTGATTCTTCAAGTTTCTGGGATTTTTTTCTTTTATCATTTTTTCCCGGGCAAGGCTTTAAGCCAGTAAAGGACAAGGGGGTTACTGAGTGAAAGAATATTAGAAAAGGGGAAAATATTAAGGAGAGATAATAATTATTCCAAATTCTTTCGGCTTTTCGGAATAATTCCCAGTGCTCTAACAACGATTGGTAAAACAGTCATCTTCATGGGCTTTTTTTTCTCGGTCGTCTGGCTAGCTTTCGGATACTTGTCCAGCGTTCGTTTCATTTTACTCCTTGTTTTTTCTCAGTAGCTAGAATAATACCATATCGAACAAATTCGTCTAACAATCTAATTTCATTTGTGTTGTCCTGGACGCAACCTTTCTGAAGGATCCAAAATGGTGAACTTCTGTCAAACTTTCCGTAATGATTTTCAGAAAATATCGAATTTAAAATAAATTATTTACACTATTCATATTCAAACTATTGTTCTAATGCTAACACAACATTTCGATCGTTGTACTCTCCTACTTTCGTCAGATGTATATCGATCTGGGTAACTTACAGGAAGTTCCTTTGTTTAATCTACGTGTTAGATTGCTGTCATTCCACTGCCGCCTATGTCTAGGGATATATCGTCTGTTCTTTTTTTTCATTTAGTGCTACTCACTTATTGCTTACCCGTTTCTACGGAGTCAAATACACACTGCCCGGCCCAAGGATTGAACTCACAATGTGGCATAGCTGTGTAGATAAAGGCGTTGGTTCACATATCCCAGTGGATAAAGCGGTGGTTGAAGCAATCCAGTGATTTAACCCAAAGGGTTGAGAGTTCAATACCTGGCTACAGTAGAGGTGAACTAAAACTTACTAAAGGGAATTAGCTGAAACTGAGATATCTAAAAATGCATGGCATTTGGAACAAGAACAATCTACCCCATTGGACTAAATAAAAGATCTGGTTCGAAATTCCAACGTACATCACCTGAAGAAGGCCGCAGCGTACAATGACCGAAATGTCGTGAATATGACAATAAAGATGAGGGCAACAGGCTGAACAATGCAAATAGTGTAAATAATTAAAACAGAAATCAGAAATACAGACAGATGATAAAAAAAACGTTCAGAATTCACTGTAGGTTATCCAGATTGATCTACACCTGAAGAAGAGCACAAGGTCCGAAACGTTATGATAACAACAACAAAGATTAAGACGACAGTCTGAATATAGTGTACATAATAACCCTTCGTGACAGAAATTTAAAACAAGTATTCTCCCCACCCCTCAAAAAAGAGTAAATAGCATCACAGACTCGGAATCGGTACTCCTCCCTATTTTAACAACTGATTAAACCACTTCTATACGATAAGATCAACTTTTTAACAAAGAAATTAAACTTATGTAAAAAAAAAAAAAATTCTAATTCACCTCGCATTTATTTCGATTACTTTTTATTTGATTTTTTCCTTTCAATCCTAACGGATGATTTGTAAACGAGAAGCACTGACTGACCGCATTTTGCGAGACATTTTTGTTCTTTTTAGCAAAAATGAGGTTAAGCGAATAAACTCAAACAGCACGTGTGATTTCCATTGCTTATTTCTCAGTTCTGCTCTGGTTTTCGGTTAGTTGATCGGAATAGAGCAGGTCACTGGTGATTTCTTTCTACACTTGCATCTTTGACCAACTAAGAAAGAAGTTCAAACGAAAAAAGGTCTGGGTTTTTGGGTTTTTTTTTTTTTTTACTATTTTTTAAGAGATCCAGTAGAGATCTAAGTAGAAATTGATTACTTCTAAACTTAACGTTTTCTCATTTAATTGAAATATTTCAGCTTACTTCTTTATTTCTTCCTAACAATCTCTTTCTTTTTCTCTTCCTCGCGCTCCCTTTCACTTTCTTTCGCGCTCAGCTCCTTTCTTTCTTTCTTTCTCGCTCACCTTTCTTTCTTTCTTTCTTTCTTTCTTTCTTTCTTTCTTTCTTTCTTTAACGCTCACCTTCTTTCTTTCTTTCTTTCTTTCTTTCTCTTGCGCTTACCTTTCTTTCTTTCTTTCTTTCTTTCTTTCTTTCTTTCTTTAGCGCTCACCTTTCTTGCTTTCTTTCTCTCGTGCTCACCTTTTTCTTTCTTGCTTTCTTTCGCGCTCACCTTTCTTTCTTTCTTTCTTTCTTTCTTTCATTCTTTCTTTCTTTCTCGCTCACCTTCTTTCTTTCTTTCTTTCTTTCGCGCTCACCTTCTTTCTTTCTTTCGCTCTTACCTTCGTCGTTCCGCTCGATCTCTCGCTTTGTTTCGTTCGCTCTCTCACTTTCTTTCTTTCACTCGATCTTTTTCTTTCTCTCTCTCTCTCTCTCTCTTTCTTTCTTTCACTCGCTCTATCACGCTCATTCTTTCGTATGCTCTCTTTCTTTCGCCCACTCTCTCGCTCTTTCTCTTTCGCTCGCCCTTTACTTTCTTTCTTTATCAGGCTCTTTTTCTTTCGCTCACTCACTCTCTCGCTCTCTTTCTTTCGCTCGATCTTTTTCTTTTGTTCGCTCTCTCGCTCGCTCTCTCACTCTTTATTTCACTCGCTCTCCCACTCTCTTACTTTCGCTCACCTTTCTTTCTTTCTCTCGCGGTCACCTTCTTTCTTTCTTTCTCTCGCGCTCACCTTTCTTTTTTTCTTTCTCTCACGCTCACCTTCTTTCTTTCTTTCTTTCTTTCTTTCTTTCTTTCTTTAGCGCTCACCTTCTTTCTTTCTTTCTCTCGCGCTCACCTTCCTTTTTTCTTTCTTTCTTTCTTTAGCTCTCACCTTTCTTTCTTTCTTTCTTTCGCGCTCACCTTTCTTTCTTTCTTTCCTTCTTTCTTTCTTTCTTTCTTTCTTTCGCGCTCACCTTCTTTCTTTCTTTCGCTCTTACCTTCGTCGTTTCGCTCGATTTCTCACTTTGTTTCGTTCGCTCTCTCACTTTCTTTCTTTCACTCGATCTTTTTCTTTCTCTCTCTCTCTCTCGCTCTCTTTCTTTCTTTCACTCGCTCTATCGCGCTCATTCTTTCGCTTGCTCTCTTTCTTTCGCCCACTCTCTCGCTCTTTCTCTTTCGCTCGCCCTTTACTCTCTTTTTTTTTCAGGCTCTTTTTCTTTCGCTCACTCACTCTCTCGCTCTCTTTCTTTCGCTCGATCTTTTTCTTTTGTTCGCTCTCTCGCTCGCTCTCTCACTCTTTATTTCGCTCGCTCTCCCACTCTCTTTCTTTCGCTCTTTTTCTTTCGTTCGCCCTCTCTCTTTCTCTCTCCCTTACACATATTATAAATTTTATAGTTTCTCACACTCCTTCAAATATTTCTATTTTTCCTGAATCCCAGACTGAAAAAAAAACTATCAACTTACCAGTAATCTACTCTTTTGAAGGATGTTCACAGACCTAAGTGATTTCTTTTATCGCTTTTTTTCGTTTCCATTTTATATTGTATCCATATCTGTTGTTGATCCATACAAAATCATCTTTATTCGTTGTTCTTTGTTCGTTTTCTATTAATAAATTCATATTTACATATTTATTTTCTCCTTCGGAGTTCTCCACTTTTTTAAACTTCTCCATTCTAGACCAATGGCGTTCTATATTTTCTTTTTTAATCCACTTTCAAATACACATCTTTTAACAAATGCATATATAAACACATACAATATCAATTCACTTCCTAAATCAATTCTTTTTTTTCAATCAATCAATGAAAATGTTAATCGAACAGCCGGTCCATTAATCCTTTTTCAATCTATCATTGCTAAGACCAAATCTTTGGCACTAACTGACTTCTTTCCGATACGAAATGATTTCTCCATAGTCCATCATGTCGACCTTGTGAATTGACTCCTTTGACCTTAAGCCAACAAAAGAAATTATATTTGCCAGCAATGAAAGAAAAAGAGAGAAAATAAGAAGTTGAAGTATTTACATTTCACAGTTTGCAGATTTGCAACAAAATCAATTAATGTTTTGTCACTTTGGCGTTTTTTTAATGTGCCTTTTTTTCTCTTCTTCTTTTTCTTCTTTTCGCCCCTTCCAAATTGTTCCTCGTTTTTTTCCTTTGTCTTTTTTCTGTTCATTACTTAATCTTCACCTTCTTCCTCTTTCTTTTTTGCGTGATATCAACCACCACTCGTTGCCACTTTTTAATGCTGGTTGTAGTAGAGACTTTGTAATTGCAGATACAACTATAGTAACGTGGGCACCTTGAGGTGGTGTAATGGTTAGCAAGCTTGTCTCGCTAGAACTATTACGAGTGAGTTCGATCCTCAATGGGTACCCCATACTTTCGGCCTTGTGCCACATCTGAGCTACGCTTGGAATATCACTACAACTACAGTAACGCCGTTGAGCAATACTGGTGTCAGACACCTTCGAATAACACTCGCACTAATAGTACTTGCTCGATATTACTCGCTCGAATAGGGATCAGTATAGAGAGTAGTGTAGAGTATAGGGAATAGGATAGAAAATAGCGAAACGTATACTAATAGAAGATAGACTAGAAATGGTGATCAATTAGACGTCACGCTACTTTTTATTTATGCGTTTCCTCTATGGTCATGTGATCTACTTAATTCAATAAAATGAGCAAACACGGGCGATCTATATTCAAACTCAAGTGTCGGCAGCGACACTTTCTTCCTATATAACAATTTTTTAATTCTTTTCCTAATTTTCTGTTATCGTCTTTCCCTTCCTCATTATCACTGATTTCGTTATATATGGTTCATCCTCCTTTTGTTAATTTCTTTTTTTCAAGATGCTACTTTTGCTGTTATTTCATGACCAGGAGAGCTTCAACAGAAATGACCTTGGCGTTTTGTCATTTCTTCATCTTCTTACATCAAAAAAACTTTTCTCGAAAATCTGAAGCATCTCCGTTCGAATCCCAATTTTTCTATTATTGTTCTAAGGGGCCCCTACAACAATAACAATAATAATATAATAGTTTTTGTGATGGCAGTGTGCCAACAAAATGATGCTGGATTATGAAGACACGAAAGTCAGTATACTCATCATGACACCTAGACTGATAAGGGAATACCAAACATATGTATTACAGCCAAATATGCACACGTTTTGATAAAAACAGCATACAACATTGTAATACTTTCAGGTCGGGTAATCTAGTCGACTCAGACGTTCTCCGAATGCGGGTGGTTCCAAGAACAGAGATGTGATTCCCAAGTCACCGTGGTTGTTATATTCTTCAAACTTAAAAATGACCCCCACTCGACACTCGGCCATGAAGCTGCCTCACTACATCTGCTCCTTAAACGATATACACAGTGCATCACTCTCATTAGGGTCACGTCAAGCAACTGACAAAGAAAACTGTGGTCATGACTGGGATATTTACTATAGCCCATCTTGATTAACCAAGACAAAACCTGTACATTTAGTTGAGATCAGAAACCATGGCATGCCTAAAGCATGTAACATCAGGGCATTTATTCTTTCATGCCTTTGCTTGTTCTCAGTAGACGTATCTAATGAGTTTCAATAGAAATCATCATCATCATCATCATAATCAGTCCCATAACTGGGTGTGGTCGTAGGGTTACCGCGCAGCCGAGCACTTCTAATCTGAGTTGAAAGCCGGGAAAGTATTCATTTTGTGTTGTGTATCATGGATAAGTGGGCCCCATTCCTCTTCAATATCAAACCACTACCGATGTCTTCCAAGTTGAAGGCTCGCCTTGATCACGGACTCTTGGCCATTCATTCCATCAAGGACACCCTCCTTTCTGGCAGTTGACTTCAGTCTTCCGTTCAGCGATGTAGTGTCCTCACTGTACCTTCTACAAACGGTTTATTCATCTTCTGACAGGTCTATTTTTAAATCCTGCTTGATTTGTAGCCATTCTCTTCACAAGTCAAGCTTGGTGGCCGAACTGGTTTCATTGCTGATGACCCGTTCATAAGGTTACCCAATATATGTTCATGGTACCAGTAATCCTCGTCGATATAAATGAAGATTGAATAGCAGAAAATCTTCTCGAATTTTTGGCATTATCTTTATAGCCGTGGTCTGAAATGTTTGTCCTTACTCGAATTATTTTTCATCGTAACCACTGAGTTTTCACACAAGGAGTAGACCCAAAGTGTTATGAGTTCAATACAAGGCCACAGCAGTGGAACAAAACTTGAAGAGTTGAGTTAAAGGGAAATAACTGAGACATCCGGAAGAGTCATGGCACCTGGAATTAGAACAATCTACCCCGAAATAAAGAACCGAAATTCTAATCACCTGAAGAAGGCCGGAGCGTACAACATCCGAAACGTTGTGAATATGGCAATGAAGATGAGGATAACGGTAGGAATAATATAAATATTGAAAACTTAATAATAACATTATAATCATTATTGCTATAAAAACACGTCTAAAAAATATACATCGCCATCTTTCTTTGCGCCCATTCTTAAAGAATTTAACTTATATCTAATAAAATAATAAATGAGGTCAGCCATAAATTAGAACCATATGACACCCTGCTGCACAGAGTGACAGCACAGAACTCCCACTAGACACACATACACAATTACAAATACACATTGCCATTCGATGGCCACTTAGACATACAAAAATCTTCACAAACATACACATAGAATTATGTACGGTTTCAATGCACGTGACACGTGTTTAACCAATGAGCACTGAGACAAAACTAATTGAAAATTCTAGTATTTTCTGTTTTTTGTCTATTTTCTCTCAATCTCTGACGAAGCTTATAAAAGGGAAACATGTTAGATAGATATACGTTTCCTATTCTTTATTTTATCATCATATATATATATACACACACGCACACATATATGTGTGTGTGTGTGAGAGAGAGTGCATGTGTGTGTGCATATTATTTTTAAGTCCTCATTTTTATTACCGGATACTTGTTTTTGAAATAGACGCCCCTTTTTTATTTTAAATACTGGTAACAAGTAACCACTACAACTAACGTAATAGTAATAACAAACCTATATGCGAGAAAAGATGAAAATTATCCCCGAATATGCGTTTCAATTTACGCGAGTGTAAATGTACAAATAATATAACTGGATTACACTAAATTATCACATATTAGGTTGGTGCAAAAATAATGACGTAATAATGTCGTTTTTGACGTATTTTTAACGTCAAAAAACGACATTATTACGTCATTATTTTTGCACCAACCTAATATATATAAATGTATCCATTCACAGGTTCCAAAATAATGGATCCAGACCCCATACGAGTACACTGTATATCCTCCTTAGCCTTTGACAAAGACCTGTACTCTCTATAGAAAGGAGAATTCGATTTTGCAAAAGTTATAGCTCGGCTAACTGGAATTGCTAGGCTTCGTCCCATCTCATAAGAGATAGGTTTGGAAATTGAAGCAGGCACTGAGATTTTCGAATATAGAGAGTATTTTGAGTATTACTATTTACACTGCAGTTCCATGTTATGTGGTCTTAAAATGCTCTCGGGGAACGTCTGTACTAAATGATCGTCCAGAATCTGATTTAAAGGTGTTTATTTTGAACACTGTTACTAACATCGATGCCATATTCAAGATAGGTAGCAATTATTCGAAGTGAATTTCTTTTCTCGAAGGCCCGCCATCCGACCCACACAGATAGCTCTAGTTGACCAAACAGATTGCTACTTTTCAACCATATATCCATATCGTTTCTTCATTCTCACTTTATCTCTCAATATGCTCCTGCTACGCATGCGTATATATGTGCTCCTTCTCTCTCTCTCTCTCTCTCTCGATAATTAATGTTGTAATAGTGACTCATAGCTGAGAATTAGGGAAGCCGTAGTTAGAGTATCGAAGGAACAGAAGACTAGATAAGGAAAACTCAGAAGAAGTTTATCACTTATACATAGAACGGGAAACTTTGAGTAGATCAACTACTCCTCAAAACATACTCTAATGTGGATACTTGCCATATTTCGAAATAGGAGCACTCCATTGTCACAGTAGTAGAAAAGAGCATGAAGTACGGTGAGCCCTACTCTATAACACTTAATCTTATCGCAGTATGGCTCACCGGTGTACTAGTATAAGTGTCAGTACGTCACGACAATACCAATTCCCCAGTCATTATAGACATACTGTGCTCAGATCAAAGTCGATATCATCCTTCAGGCTACTACAATTTTATGTTCTGTCAGTGTATAGAGGAAATTTGATTCACTCAAACATACACAAGTATATATAAGTATATATATATATATATATATATATATATATATATATATATATATATATATATGTATGTATGTATATGTGAGAATGTAGATGATTAGTCCTCTGATAGTTGTCCACACAGAAGCATTAGTCGTGCTTCAGGGGTTTTCCCATAAATATAGTTGTCGTACATGCATCCCCTTATGAATGAAATGAAAACTGGTGTGTAAAATAGAAAATGGCGGACGTGGTTTAAAGGAAAAATATGTAGAAAAGTTGGTCAGAAAGAAAAAAATATATGAATCTGTTACGCAGTCGCACGGAATCTATTTCACACACACACACACACACACACACACACACACACACACATATATATATATATATATATATATATATATATATATATACATAGACACACAATTTTGTAAGTATTCAAAATGTAAAAGTTTTGTCTTTTGTACATTTTGCTAAAGTATAACGGCATTCTGGGAGGCGAAATTTAAATATGGCGGATGATAAATAAAAGAATATTCAGTTAGACATTCGCTTGTGTTCATGTAATATTAACTGAAAGTTAATTAGTTACATTATTCGGACTATTGCCCTCATCTTTGTCGCCATATTTATTACACCATTTCGGCCGTTGTACGCTCCAGCCTTCTTCAGGTGGCTGGAATGTCGAACTTAACTCTTTATTTCGCTCACTGAGGTAGACTGTTCTAGTTCCACGTGCCATGTTTAATGGATGTCAGTTATCAGTTATCTCCTGCTAATTTTCCCTCTGAAAGTTCTCCACTGCCTTAACCGGGTATTGAACTCACACTCTTTGGGTCTGTCACAGTATCTAACCAACGCCTTTATGCCATGTGTCCTTGAGAACATCTGTATATGAATTTCTGGGTATTATAGACCTAATGTTTTCAGCAACAATTTTTACCAGTGCTCATATTACAATTTTTTGCTTTTATCGAAACGTTGTAATAAATATGGTGACAAAGACGAGGACAATAGTCCGAATAATGTAAATAATGTACATAATACCTCATCTCAGAAATATAGACAGATACTGAAAGGCCGAAACGTTGTAATAAATATGGCGACAAAGGTGAGGACAATAGTCCGAATAATGTAAATAATGTACATAATACCTCATCTCAGAAATATAGACAGATACTGAAAGGCCGAAACGTTGTAATAAATATGGCGACAAAGATGAGGACAATAGTCCGAATAATATAAATAGTGTACATAATACCTCATCTCAGAAATATAGACAGATACTGAAAAGCCGAAACGTTGTAATAAATAGGGCGTCAAATGTGAGGATAATAGTCCGAATAATGTAAATAGTGTACATAATACCTCATCTCAGAAATATAGACAGATACTGAAAGGCCGAAACGTTGTAATAAATATGGCGACAAAGATGAGGACAATAGTCCGAATAATGTAAATAATGTACATAATACCTCATCTCAGAAATATAGACAGATACTGAAAGGCCGAAACGTTGTAATAAATATGGCGACAAAGATGAGGACAATAGTCCGAATAATGTAAATAATGTACATAATATCTCATCTCAGAAATATAGACAGATACTGAAAGGCCGAAACGTTGTAATAAATATGGCGACAAAGATGAGGACAATAGTCCGAATAATGTAAATAATGTACATAATACCTCATCTCAGAAATATAGACAGATACTGAAAGGCCGAAACGTTGTAATAAATATGGCGACAAAGATGAGGACAATAGTCCGAATAATGTAAATAATGTACATAATACCTCATCTCAGAAATATAGACAGATACTGAAAGGCCGAAACGTTGTAATAAATAGGGCGACAAAGATGAGGACAATAGTCCGAATAATGTAAATAATGTACATAATACCTCATCTCAGAAATATAGACAGATACTGAAAGGCCGAAACGTTGTAATAAATATGGCGACAAAGATGAGGACAATAGTCCGAATAATGTAAATAATGTACATAATACCTCATCTCAGAAATATAGACAGATACTGAAAGGCCGAAACGTTGTAATAAATATGGCGACAAAGATGAGGACAATAGTCCGAATAATGTAAATAATGTACATAATACCTCATCTCAGAAATATAGACAGTTACTGAAAAGCCGAAACGTTGTAATAAATAGGGCGACAAAGGTGAGGACAATAGTCCGAATAATGTAAATAGTGTACATAATACCTCATCTCAGAAATATAGACAGATACTGAAAGGCCGAAACGTTGTAATAAATATAGCGACAAAGATGAGGACAATAGTCCGAATAATGTAAATAATGTACATAATACCTCATCTCAGAAATATAGACAGTTACTGAAAAGCCGAAACGTTGTAATAAATAGGGCGACAAATGTGAGGATAATAGTCCGAATAATGTAAATAGTGTACATAATACCTCATCTCAGAAATATAGACAGATACTAACTGAAAGTTATCTTAATATATTTACCTATTTCATTTATATAACTTCATCAGGTTCACATTTTGTGCCGATGAAAACCAAAAAGAAAGGATTTGCCTAAATATGAGTAAGGAGATTTTCAGTTAAATTCTTTTAAAATCAAAACGATTTTCTACCGATTATTCCGCATAATTCCTTCATTTTCCATTTTTCAGTTTATCTCCTAATATACTGCTACTCCATTTACGTATGTATTCGCTCTTTCTCTCTTTCCATCTCGCTTTTTCTCTCTCTTTACATCTCGCTCTTTCTCTCTTTCCATCTCCCTTTTTCTCTCTCTTTACTTCTCGCTCTTTCTCTCTTTACATCTCACTCTTCCTCTCCCTCTTTACATTTCACTCTTTCTCGCTTTCCATCTCGCTTTTTCTCTCTCTTTACATCTCGCTCTTTCTCTCTTTACATTTCACTCTTTCTCGCTTTACATCTCGCTCTTTCTCTCATTCCATCTCGCTTTTTCTCTCTTTCCATCTCACTCTCTCTCTCTCTTTACATTTCACTCTTTCTCTCTTTTCATCTCGCTCTCTCTCTCTTTACATCTCGCTCTTTCTCTCTTTCCATCTCACGCTTTCTCTCTTTACATCGCACTCCCTCTGTCTTTACATCTCGCTCTTTCTCCCTTTACATCTACTCTTTCTTTCTTTTCATTTTGCTCTCTCTCTCTCTCTTTAAATCTTGCTCTCCCTCTCTTCCTCTCATTTCATCTCCCTCTTTCCCTCTATTTCTCTCTGTATCTTATAATTTTATATCTTTATGCATATATTTTTATTTATGTCTTCTTTTACTCTCCTTTCTTTGGAGGCGACACACAGACAAAATTATCATCCACTCTGATATGAACATTTATTGAGGAGCATCCATACATTTCTGTAAATGCCCAGAGTCGCACACCTGATCTGATAGACTTACTGGTTTTAGTTTCAAATGAAAAAGAAATAGCCAAGACAAATAAATTCGTAAAAAGAAAAAAGATTTTAAAAAAACAAAAAGAAATAAGAAAAACATTGAGGGAATTTGCTCGTAAATTAGAAGCCACCTTTGGCTGCACATTCACTGCTGCTTTTATACAAAACATTTTGGAAGCTTCCTTTGTTTTGTTTTTTTGTTGTTTTTTCTTTTCAGTTTTTCAAACCTGAATAAGGGATTTGGAGATTACGAAAAAAATGTAAATGTAAAACAGTTTCTTTTATTTGTTATTTAGAGATACATTTCCTGAAACAAATAAGAACGACAAAAACATTTTGAAAAAAATCATCATTACGTCTCCGTATTAAATAGTTTCTAGTTTTCTTTATGGCTGGGGCTGAGGAAAGGAGAAGCCATTTATCTAACAATTCGGTTTTTTGTTTTTTTGGTTTTTCTACTTTACTTTCACCTCCCAGCTAGAAATCAATACAAGAAAATTAATCTCACTTCTAAAATCCCTCACAGAAAAAAAAATGAATTTCGATTCCTTATGTCCGATAAGAAGAAACTTGATTGAAGCAGACGATAAGTACTAAAAAGAAGGAACTCCGGAAATGTTCTTGTCTTTCTCTCTTCCCTCCCTTTGGGCTAATTTTGATTCTTTCTAAATGATAGGCAAGAAAACCTATGCAGAAGATCAGAACGTTTTTTTTTTTTTTTTTATCAGCAATCATATTTTCTGTATGCTATCTCACCTATTATCATGTTGTTATTTGTCGTTTTCACTTCTAAGTTTTCTCATTGAAATTCTTTTTTTCTTTAACATATATATCTTTATTCGTTTCCATCTTACTAATTATTTCCTTTCTTGTTTTTTTCTTCTCCGCAGTCATTAACCGTTTATCTCTTCTTTTTTCTCAAAAATTATCTTCTCTTCATTTCTTTTAAAATCTGTCTTTGCTTGTTTTTAGAAGTAAACAATCACCAAATATGTTGGTAGACAAAAAAAATCTACCGTTGATGTAGTAAGAGCTGTTTCGGTGTCAAAGGAAATTCTGCTTTGGTAGCAAAAGTGAAGGATTCGTGAAGCCAGGCTTTTAAATTAGTATATATATTCACTTATCGTATCAAAAATCGTATATACTTGTGTATAGTACGACCCCTGAATTTTTTAGAATTTTACCCCCAACACCGAAAAAAATCACCTGTGTATAGTGTAACCGATCAACGAAAATGCTTGATTTGTAACCTCTTCAAAAAAATATCTGTGTATAGTGCTACCTCTTATTTTTGGCCCAAAAAAACTGATAAGAATTCGTACTATACCCGAGTATATACGGTATTTCAGTTGGAAATATCTCTTTGCTCCAGTTGACGAGGGAAATTTCGACCAGCAAACCTTATTTAAATGGAGAATCCTATTAATCAAGCTAGAGGAAGGCTTCGTCGTCATGCACCGTATTTCTTCGTATGCTAAAACGCTACAAGTGGTAAGACGCCCGCGATAATTAGCTTGGTATATTTTAGGAGAGAAAAAAAACAATATTTGAGAATTTAATAGCTTACTAAAAGACGCTAAAATTACCCATACTAACTTAAGATCACCCGCTAATGCAAGAAAAAAATTAAAAATTTTGGAAGGTTCTGAAATTGATAAAAATATAATTTAATATAAAAAATTTCCTTTGACCTTTCGTCTTAATAATAAAGTTTTTGGTGATAAAACGTTGCTTTTATTAGGTGTAGGGTATTTTTTTTCAACACGCATGCTCATTTTTTTAACGAATTTTTAGAAGTATTTGTTTTTGTGTTAAATAGACGGTGCTTAGCCTTGGATTGCAACCAGGTTGAGAGAAAGAAAAATTCAAAGGTATAGGAAGTACATTATTTCACAAATAATAAAAAAGGAAACTGTGGAGAGTCATGACCGCTTCTATTTGTGAGGGACATGACATTTTTTAATATTAGGTTGGTGCAAAAATAATGTCGTTTTCTCACATAGCGACATGAATTTTTCCACCAACCTAATAAATAAAAAGTGCTCACTTATTTAGAAGGATACGGAAACATATTTTCCGACGATTTAGTCTTGCTTGAGCCAAACGAAATTAAATCTCATTCTCTTGTTGACTTCCCACTTGTTTTTAATTCTTTCCTTCTCTCTAATTTCACGGTCACTTCTTTGTCAGTCTTTCCTTTTCTAAGATTTTCTTTCAAAAGTTAAAATTTACACTTTATTTTTTTTTCTAGACTTATATTATAACGTTTGCTTATTCTATTCATTTCTTTTTTATTTTATTTTTAAAAGTCGCAGTGTTTTTAATTATTTTTATTCCTTCATAATCACTTTCATTTCTTTCTTCTCTATAATGTTTCTCTTTACTCGACGACAAACAAAAGATAAAGTTCGTTCTTTTCATTAATCTCTTATCAGTCCATCTAAAATGGCTGCTCCATCTTATCGCAGCATTTTAATACGAACATCCTGCTTGTTGTTTCTCATCGCTTTTTCTCTGTAAGCAAAACAAGAAAAATCTCCACAAAAAAAAAAAAAAAACTAATTTTATAAAAACAAAACCCGACATTTAGAAAAAGGAGAAAAAAAAAAACAAAAAAAAAAACATTAAAAAATCATGATTTAGTAATATAAAAAAATGTTGGTAATCATTGTAATCATTTTCGATATCTGCCATGAGGGAATGAAACTGGCAACTCGGAAAAGCAGAGAATTGTTCGAAGTTGGACACAGGTTATTTCTTTCTCTTTTATTATTTCTTGCGAACAATTATCGTCAATTCAAAACAATGTGAATTTCTTTCTCTTTTTAACACTGGTTTTATTTGCACGTTGTAGCGCCAATATATTAGAAGCTGTTTCGTTACACGGATTTTGTTTCGTTCTAACAGTTTATACTGATTATTAAAATGTATTCCTGTAATTCATTTGCCAGTGCAATTTGTATTAAAAAAAACTTAAGATAATTTTCGATTTCGACTGGGCTAAAATATGCACACCGATATAAGTCTTTAATGAAATGTTCATTACCCTTAATCATTATGCAAGGTTGGCTAAGGATTTTCTTCTTTGTTTTTCTATCTTTCCGACCATTTTCCTACTTTCCGATACCCATATAAATAGATATTTCCAAAGAAAAGGATTAAAACGCATTTTTAAAAATGAAAAAAATATTCTTTAAAACGTTTAGTTTAATCCCGTGTTAATATATTAAATTGAATATTTACAATAAGCAAAATATTTTGCTGTATTTCAAAACAAATTTAAATTCACTGATTTTAGTCAAATTTATAATTGCCTCAACACAACGCGATTATCTTTATTAAAAACTTAATGGAAAATAAAATTTACTTTACTGAAACTTTATTTGATGAAGGTTAAATGCTTTAAAGGTTAAGCAATCTGATTTGAAACAAATATTTCAGTTAGTTTAAAATATCGTAGAAAAGCAATTTTGATACGGATGCGGGTGTTTTTCATGAGATGTTGACAGTCTGATTTTTGGGAATTAGACTATTTGTTTCTAAAGGGGATATATCCGAAAATATTACTTGGGGTTGTTGAATCGTATTAATCTTTTCCATTCATGATTAGTAAATATAATTTTTATTTAATAGGAATATCACCTAATCAATACAAATCAATACAGAATTTTAAATGGATTAAAACTTTATAAGTTGTTTTAATTAAAATCTTTAAAAAATGAAAGCAATTCTTGTAAAAATTCATTCACCGAAAAAAATTATTTCTGAAGACAATAGTGCCTATCATATATCTCACTCATAAATGCAATTAAAAAGCTTTTCTAATTAAATAATATCTTATTATTATTGCATCTATTATTTTACGATTCACAGTTGATTTATAGTGGTCATTTCTTAGAAAAAAATATTATGATTTAAATTCTCCGAAGACTTCGACTTATAATTAATATAAACATTAAAACATACAAAAATGAATTTCTTGAAATTTCATAAAATTAAATAACTTTTCTGACGTAGAAAAATATTTTTCTACGTCATGGATAAATAACCAAAAAGTAAATAAGCAAAAATTTTGAAGGTTCTAAAAAGGATTAAAAAATATAATTTAATAAGGGAAAAAGTTGTTTAGTCCTTCCTCCTAAGAAGATTTTGACAATGAAGATTTTGACGATGAAGATTTTGACAATAAACTTTAATTTTATAATGTTTAGGGCATTTTTACGTCATGTATGCTCATTTTATCGAGTCTTTGGAGGTCCCTACATAAAAATATAAATTGCCCAATGCCTGTATACTTTTCTGTTCGTTTTTGTGTTATATCTGTTTCATCATTCTCCAAATATCCTTCTTTACTTAACAATTTGTGTTCTGGCTTTTTTATTATTATTAATAAAATATATTTAGCATATTTGCTTCAAAATTCTACAACTCTATTGATGTTGGTTTATTTATTTTCTATACTCACTGATATGTAACCGTTTTTACAGTTTATGCAATATAATATTTTTGTGTTATTGGTAAGATTATGTCGGACTTCTTGTGCCGCTTGACGCCATGCGATCTAATTAAATTTATAAATATATCCATACTTAATATTATATTCGGACATGCATGCGTAGTTAAATGCAATATTAGAGAATGAAAATTTGAAAGTTTTAAAAAATCCAATTTTACACATTTGATTGTGTTAAAATGTAGTAAATATTCTTTAAAAAAAAAAAATTTCTACACTATGGTATTTAATGTACATAATTATAGGATAAATCAGTTTATTAGACAAACGTCTGGCGACCAATTTTTTCCAATGAAAATGTAATACAGTGTAACCCGGATATAAGGGAGTTGTCGGGACCGGAGAAGAGGTATCTTATATCCGGGTTTCTCTTAAAACCCGGGTTTCTCTCATATCCGGGTTTGGTCTATTTTGTTTAGGTAAGCATGGCTCTAATTTGGGACCAGATAAAATATCTCTTATATCCGGGTTTCTCTTATATTCGGGTCCCTTATATCCGGGTTACACTGTAGTACTAATAATATTTGTCAATGAAATATTGCAATATAAACCTTTATAAAGCATTGTTCCTAATGTTATCAAGATGGCAAGCTGATGAATCGTATGATAGTCACACTGTGATCGGATTGTCATGCTAAAAACTCAAGCGTGACGATTTCTGCTGTTGCAAAGGTTAATAGATTCATAAATGCAATATGAAAACTTTATGAAAATTTTGATTCATTTAGTGCGGGAATTACGACATTTGCTGCGAGTTGTGAACGTTTTTCTGTCTCGCAAACAATATTTGGTGAGTCCGGGTAAAATTAAAACTTTAAAAAGCGCAGCGTATCGGGAGTTTTCGGTTAAGTCAAGTGAGGTAACCCACGCCTTTAAGTAAGCAAAAACACCCAAAACGACTTTTAGGTAAACACTTCACAATGGTCCGTTTTAACACAGCTGTAAGTATCAGACGTTAATTAAACGAGCAACTTGACATAAAATTATCTCCGAAGACACATTATTACTTTGAGACGACTAGTTAGATTTTTCTTTATTTAAACTTTTTATTCTCCAAGTAAGTAATTTCCGAAAATAAAATTTAAAAAAATTATAACTGGGGCACAGCGTCGAAAACAGGTAAAAAAATGTCACAATGTTTTTGTTTCTCTCTTTAATAGAAAGGTTAATTATGGAATTCGCATTTTTTTTTAAGATTAATATGTCAGTCTCAGTAAAAGAATATGCAGAACTGATGTCCCTTCTATATGGTTGCACATGAAGCCACCATGTACAACAATGTCCGTACCAACATCATCTGCGAAGGGTGGAGTAATGATCGCTACCATCCTTCAGTCGGGCGTGTCATTGAACGGGAAGAAGCGACAATGAACACCATTATCCAGCAGGATGCTGCTGGTATACAGTCCCTCAAAGAAGAGCTTGTTGACCGCTATATGCAAATGCAAAAACAGCTTCGCAACTTGTGAGTTCTTCGACGGGAAAGCCACAAGAACGTGGCAGAGATTCCTCGTGGTATCGGCTGGAATATTCGTCACAATTATCAGCATTAAAAATACTGAATCTATGCATGTAATCTTCTAAATAAATAAACGGTAAATTCTGTCTGTCCATCTGTTTGTATGAAATCCTTTTAACTCGAGCCACACCCTGTTTTACATCACCGCAAGAGGAAGCTTAAATGTTTGCACACAGTTCGATTTTTAAGTTAGGTATAAATATCTAGCATATAATTTATAAACATGTAAATTAATTGCTACTTTTTCTTGTGGCTTTTTTCCTAGCCAAAATTGTGAATTTTTCCAGCTACGATGCACACGCGCAACACATGCACGCACGCAAACAAACAAGAATAAATATAAAGAGTGTTTGGAAATATGAATTTTGGAGGATTTAAATTCAAAAATGTGTAATTAACTCGAAAAGTGAAAACCTTTAGGATCTAATTGCAAGAATTAATTAAAGAAAAAATGTTTTTGTCGATTTTTGGTTAAAAAGTTTGAATGAACTATTATGCCAAAACATTTGAGATAAATTTTCTACTTATCATGAAATAATTTTAAAATACAAGGTAGAATTTTTTTAAAAATTTAGTCACGACGTAAGATACTGTAACAACTATAAAACAATTGTATGAAGGTGAGATCATTTTAAAGTTATAGCATGACCAGACAAATTCGATATCGCAGTCCACTTTAAAATCTTTTAGATCATCAGCAATTATCTTAGGGCAATGCAAATCGATAACAGTGACTGATTCGTGGCCAAACGACAGGAATAAGGGAATAGCGTGTGAGAAGTTCATGGGGGTTATGTCGTTGTAGATGTACGCAATTAATTCTATTTCTTTAATTCTTTCACTCCAAGCAAGACAATAATTGCACGGAGCGACTGGGAATGAAAGTGAATGAAAAGACTTTAGAAGGAACCGGAAACAAGGGATAAACCTCTACTCCTGTTCAAAAGACCGGGAAGCAGTGTGAACCGGGCGATAGCTGAACAGATATTCTGTGTTGATATTATGTCAATAATGTTGTTCTCTAAATTAGGAGGTTACAGTTTTTAGTAATAATCAGTTTTTGTTTTCTATCTGCCTTTCTATTTGGTACATTTGTATTCAAAATTACCAGAATATTAAACAATCTTTTAAAAAATATTTACTGAATTTTTTATCAAGATCAAATATTTATAACTGAAAACTTTAAATTTTGAAACTTCTGTTACGATAGACAGATACGAGGCGTCAAAAATTATCCGCGCTCATAACACAGATTTTACGGCGAAAGTGCGGATAATTTTTTTTACTTACCCTCGGAGATAGATAACTCAGACAAATAATCGAATCGAATATATATATATATATATATATATATATATATATATATATGTGTGTGTGTGTGTGTGTATGTGTGTGTGTGTGTGTGTGTGTATTAGAGAGAGAGAGTGTGTGTGTTAAAGATCAAATGCAGATATAGAAGATATATATGATAAATAATAAGAAACATATCAATCTAACATGTTTCAATTTTATTAAAGTTTCGCCAGAGATTGGGGGAAAATAGACAAATACACGTGATATGTGAGTGACCAATGAGAATTGACCCAAACAAAATTGAATATACTAAAGTTCTGTACTTTTGTTTGTTTCCTATCAATCTCTGACGAAGTTTTATTAAAAGTGAAACATGTTAAATTCATGTAAATTTCCTATTTGTTCTTTATCTTTTATATATATATATATATATATATATCTTCAAGGTGTATTTTTTTTTACTTATGAAAACGAATGTATTCAGATGCAAAAAAAAAAAGATAACTAGTTAGCTGTGTGGACTGGACACATGTCTTGTAATAATAGGAAAAAAATCGCTTTTCTTTCATTGAAGGAAAATATAAACAATTGAACTGATTATGGATTATTTTGCAGACAACAAAGGAGATGTCTGCTATCAAGTGTATGTAGAATCTAGAAAAGAGAGAATTGGTCCACTGAGTGATTTTGCTTTGATGTCCTTTTCTTTTTAATCTTTTTTTCATATATCACATATACCAAAGATAAATACATTTCCTAACGCTTTGAGATGATGTACACAAGAGAATAGACGATCACTAATCGATGGTTGTCTATAATAAAACATATATCGCTAGTTTTATTGGTTTCTTCAAATATTTTTTTTTTAAGTTTTAAGTCCTTGTAGTGTGCTCGTAGTCGGCTAAACTAGAATTATCCCCGGCACTTTATTCACTTAATTTTAATGTATTTTCTCTTCAGGACGTATGGCACTCCACGGTTATTTATTTATGAATTTCCCTGATCTTGGGAACAATAGTAGAATGGCTTACCGTTGCCTTCTCCTTTTGGAATCCAGATTTGCTTCTCTTAGATTGCTTATCACTCAAGGCTACACTATTCAGTTTACCCTGCTATTTAAACAAGAGTTGAAGAAATTATCATATTATTCTTGTTGTTTCTTTGTTTATATGTTTTAAACTACTGTCTGTCGATACCTAATAAATAATGGAACATTCCATTTTGATCGCGAGAGAAGACAGAAAAGACATATCAGCGATGCTGTTTAGTTTCAATGAGAAAAAGAAAGGGAATATAGACGAGGCTATAACGCTCTTATATGTTTAACGTCTGCTTCAGTGAAATGGAAAAACTTGTTAATACTAAGGTTATTATCTATATATTAATACCTATCTATGATCCGTGTCACACCTGGTATCAGAGATACAGAGGGGACATAGTAAAACAAAAAAGAGGAGAGAGAGATAAAAAGAATGCACGACACAAAGAAGGATTGAAAGGGATCATCTTAGAAAAAGACAGTTGTTTGTAGTGAGGGGTTAAATCATGTTTCATGACCTATCGATTTGTTGAGGAAATTTCAGAATTTTTAGTAGGAAGTCTCATTTATTTTATAACTACGTTCGAAAGGTTATGGCTTGAAAAGTACAGAAGCCCACATTAAATAAATTATTTACTAAATCCGTGTAATTTACACCGATCCTGTTAGTTATTATGACAATTATTTATCTAAATAGCTTTTCGTAATTTTGTAAGCTTTTTATGTTACAAAAGTCGATTCTGAGCGAATAATGGCGTCATAAAATGTCTTACTTCTTAATTAGTACTGGGTTAATTACACTTCATTTTTTTATGTTTTGAAATTTAAGAAGATAGTTATGTACTCCGACCGAAAATACTTAATTTTTATTTATGTCTGCGCTAAATATCATTATTATTATTATTATTATTATTATTATTATTATTATTGGATAAAAGAGCAGCTCGTCAGCAAAGTTACGTTGGATTAAAAAAATATGTCACCCAATCATGACATCTAAGCTTATAAGAATATACTAGCTACATATATTACAGTCCAATATACGCGATACGGTCAATTTTATTTTTCTAAATAAAAGCTGCGTATAACTTTGCAGGTAGGACTCGAGCCGGATGACCCAGTCCGCTAAGACATTATCTGCAGCACTCCAATAGTACAATAGTCATCTTCATATTCCACAAACAGTTTTTTCTTTTGAACACAACTATTATGATTGAGAATCGATTATATCTGTTTTTCCTTTTGTCGGAAATTTTGAAGATGTTAACTTATCTGAAGTTTAATCTATTTTAGAATTTTTAAAGTAAAGTTCGTTTTCATAGGATCGCCTATTGCCCGATGCACACTCATCTCCTGTCTTTTGAAAATGAGTTGAGGTTTATTCTTTGTTTAGGATTGGGTTTCTGGTTTCTTTTAAAGACCTCTCATTCTCTTTCTCTGCCAGTAGCTCCTTCAGTCTTAATGACCTTATCGCCTTGCTTGGGATGAACTGATTAAAAGAAATATCAGGAAAACATTAACTTCCCTTCAATGAACATTTAACTTTTATGCATTTGCGTACGGGCGCTTATGTACTATTGTAAAACAAAATGTATTCGCGTGACTATCTGCAAATCTGTAACAGAAAACGAGTTCAAGAATTCGAAAATAGAATAGTGTTTTTTTTATGATTATTATCTTAATTGGACCAACCTTTTACATTTTCCCATTCTCATATTTTTCCTCTTCCCCATTGATACCGTCTGACCGTAGAATACAGCGGCCATTCACATTTTTGTAGGACGGATGGTACCTTACTAAAACAGTTTTAATTTCTTTTATATTGTTTAGTTGAACTTTTTATTTGATTTAATGAGGTTATCCCTCTCATTTTGTATATTTTTATTTAAAAAATATAATTCTATAAGCAATGTAGGCATTGAATTGCGGCTCGGATTGAGAAATAGGAGAGCCGAGTTCGAATTTCAGTCGAGTTCATTACATTCACTTATATGCTAACAACCTTGGGAAAGTTATGAATCCAGCTCTTCTGTATGGGTAAATAGGAGAACTGAGTTCTATAGTATTTCTAGGAGAAGGAAAACTCTGAATTGAAAACCTTATGTAGCCCTGGCTAGATATGTACAGTTAAGAAAAGAATTGTTCGCATTGACTCGATAATCCCGGCTACGGTCCATGTATATATGGATGCATTATTAGTTACGTTTTGAAAACGCGATATTTTGGTGCATGTTCGAAGCGAATGATGAAAAGTGTGTCCTTATGGTGCTTGTGTCAATTGTTAGAATGGATTGGGTGTGAATCGAACTAGTTAGGAGCAGGATAGTTGCTGATGACCAACCTCCCCTCCTCTCCCTTCAGCCTTGTGCCAAAAGTATTGCATTTTGCTAAATAAACAAAAATAGACTGTGACATATGACAAAAAAGTGTCCATATGGAAGCGTTCCTAAGGGCACTAGGTGTCCTAACAGGATTTTTTCTTTTTTTTTCTTTTTGGTTGACGGCCTCCGAAAGGAACGTGCAAGAATTGTGACTCAAGGTTGCAATGGTTGCCATTAAGATGAAAAGTACGAATTGGAGACGTTAGTATCAAGTAAGTACAGTCACTGAACTATATTGGTATACAGGAATCCGAAAGTGCATTGGGATACCATGAACGGGACTTTTAAGCAACGAAGAAGTTATTAGAAAAATAGGAACAAAAACACATACTTAACATCATAAAATGGTAGTTTACATTTTGGTGCACGTCATGAGGAAAGAGAGTTTGGAGAATTTAATTCAAAAAACATACTGACAGACAAGATGGAAAACCCAATAAAAATTTTATATAAATGGATGTCAGAGAAGGGACAAAGCGGATAATGGTAAGGGTGCAAATATTACTTAGGACAGGAAGTTGTGGAGATATATGATCGCCCACGTCCAGAAGGAACACGACAACCACAAGAAGTGCATATCCGCGGGAGAGTATATGTGTGCAATATCTGAAGTTGAAGTGAGAAATTTTGTGTGTGTATGTATAAAAGTAAATTTGTGTGTATATGCGTGATAGTTTGGGTGTGCGTATATATGCTCTGGATAAGGAGTGTTTCTCTGTGAGAAAATAAGAAAAAGACTGGTAAATAGAAAGCGAATTAAATGGTAGTATTACTATTAGGACCGTGAGATAGAAACTAAAAATCACATACAATGTATGTGCTGTGTGTACGTTCACTGCTAATACCCGCCATGCCAATTATATAGTAGCAAACCATCCACATTCCTCCCGTATTCCATCAGTGAGAAGTAAATTCCACTCAAACAGCTTCTTCTCGCGAACCACTTCTATGTGGAACTGACTCCCATGAGGATGTTTCTTCGAGTACTACAATTTTAACCGTCATCTTCGCCTACTATCCATATAAACTACTCCTTATTGTAACCCGTATAGTGAACCTTACTATAAAAAAAAACTATTGCAGATATTAAAAACGATATATTCGAGCTGTTGATGAAATAAACTGAACCTTAATACTTAGAATTTAACTCGGATTCTAGCAACAACTGCAAGATGCCAGAGAGAAAGGTACAACTCTCTCAGCCAGTTAGAAGTCATGTATGAATAGAGTGAAATATCTTCCAAGACATATTTAAGTTTCTATAAAAATAAGCAGAGTCAGAAAGACAAAATAACCGGTATTTTTCCGAACTCAGACATCCAAGTAAACCGGAAACATTTATCATTGGTTAGAGAGTTTGTTCTGGCCAGAAGCCAACAACAATATAAGGTACGGTTACCCTAACTGACTGCTTCTGTCTCAAAACCGAATTCTCCTAATTCGGTCAAAGGACAAATAAGTAGAGAAAAAGTACTAACATTGACTCTCTTCAACAATGCCTCACCGTTTTTTCTTTTTAACTTTTGTCCAGACGCTTATAGCCTTGATGATTTTTGCATGTTTTTTTTTTTTTTTTTTTTGAGTCTATCATATCGATTTTGATTTCAGTTAAGAACGTAATCGCAGATGCACCCAACTGTGCAAAAAACGAAGCACAAAAGACAGCGATCTCGGAAAATAGTAGAACGTGTAGATGTGCGAGATTAGATTGACTATCACGCATGTCCGAAGTCGAACACTAACGTTCAGAGAGAAATACGTCTGAAAAGTAAATGAATGATTCCCTTTCCTACTTTTATTACTCCCTCTTTTCGTGTCCGTTTTATCTATCTCAGTGTGATTATATCTATCTAAGTATCTATATGTGTGTCATTGTACAAAGATGTGTATTTCTTTAGATAATCTCATGTATGAAGCTTAATATTTGCGTGTATCTCTGCTCAAAACCCTGAAAATTATTTAAATATATATAAAGTTCATCCTTCAGTATCTCTGTACGATTATATAAGTTTAAAGCAAAAGTTTAATATGCGGATTTTATAAGTTTAAGAATATTTAATATAAAGATTATTTAAGAATATACATTAGGACTATATCTGTCTGTAAGCAGTATCCGGGAAAATGTCAAGGTTGTCCTATATAAATTGTTTGGTGAATTTTTAATTTTGAATAAGGTTCTTGCAAATTTTATGACGATGAAATACACGTAGAAATTCTTCGATTGCATCATTAAGTATTTGAGCTTAATCACTTTCACAAAACATTGCAATAACAATTATAAATATGAATGCAGAAAACATTAAAGAATATGATCCGAGAGAAAAGATTAAAAACTGACAAAATTTTCTATTTCTTCGAAACAGACATTAAACTACCGTATTTACTCAATTCTTTCTTATTATGAATGTTTTTGTTTTGTTTTTCTCAATAAAAGCAAACGGCATCTCTGATATATCTTTTTCTGTCATCTATCCTCGCTATTAAAATGAAATGGTCCATTATTTATTTCAGGTAATAACAAGTAGACTTATAATTCTGTGAAATTAACCAAAATATAACGTCCTGGGTATGACGGTAAACTACATCCGCGTCCTGGGTACGGCGATAAACTGCATCCAACAGCAAGGTCTCAGATAATGTTTTCAGAAAAATAATGTTGCCAGCTCTAAGTTTTTGAAACAATAATGTTGCCAGCTCTAAGTTTTTGAAACAGTAATGTTGCCAGCTTTACGTTTTTTGTGAAAAAGTAATGTTGTCAGCTATGCGTTTTTTTGTAAAAAAGTAATGTTGTCAGCTATACGTTTTTTGTAAGAAAGTAATGTTGCCAGCTATACGTTTTTTTTTTTTTTTTGTAAAAAAGTAATGTTGCCAGCTATACGTTTTTTTTTTGTAGAAGAGTAATGTTGCCAGCTATACGTTTTTTTGTAAAAAAAAAGTAATGTTGCCAGCTATGCGTTTTTTTTTTAAACAATAATGTTGCCAGCTATACATTTTTTATTCCATACAAAATAGGTATTTAAAATTCATATAAACTGGATTTGGCATTAAATAACCCACAGTGGTTGATATGCCATAAAACCCAAACAAACAAACAAACCAAAATATTAGTGTTTTCAAAGATAAAACTTACCGAAGATAGTTTGAAAGTTTTAGATTTAACCTCAAGATGTACACCAACATATGAATGATGTTATGTTTGAATAATTATGTAAATACCTGTAATCATCTACAACATGGAAAGCGTGTAACCATTGAAAATGGATCCCCTATGATTTGACAAAAGTCAACCATAACATTAGTCAATTTCTCGTCGACGTGTCTTTCTACAAATATTTTCATGGCAACAGTTCTGATGAATTTTCTGTCCTTGTTCCCCGAATTTAAGCGTTCTACTAAATTAACAACCATGTTTCACTGTTTTACTGTTGAACTAGCTGCAACCACCACTTCTACTTTAACGGTTCTTTTCTCGCACCTCCCACTTGTGGAACTCTCTTCCGATTTCTTGCTTCTCTGGCAATCGCTATCTGCTGTCTTCTTGAACTTTGTTCCTTTTTTCTTCCTTTTCTTAATCCCCGCTCCTATTCTTAGTGTTCTCTTTCACTTACACTCCCTGCAACCCCCGGCGTACCAGTGGTATTCCTGCTTTGCTTGAGTATTTATCAATCCACCCACGAGGATCGAATGTGGCACAAGGCCGGTTTAATGTGGGTAGTCCGCGAGCCCGTAGGCTCGGCCAAAAATATGACCTTTGAACCCGCCTAGACGGGTTCAGGTCCTGTCTACCTCCCCGGCAAAGCTTCCTCCGAGTTCCTCTCTGCATTAGAGAGTTCGACAGAAGCCAGCCCGGATGATCACAAAGCACAGATACTCCACTTTGATCTTAAACGGGCCGGGCTGCTTGGTATTTATTAATCCACCCACGAGGATTAAATGTGGCACAAGGCCGGTTTAATGTGGGTAGCCCGCGAGCCCGTAGGCTCGGCCAAAAATATGACCTTTGAACCCGCCTTGACGGGTTCAGGTCCTGTCTACCTCCCCGAAGGAAACCCTGCCCTTCGGCAAAGCTTCCTCCGAGTTCCTCTCTGCATTAGAGAGGTCGACAGAAGCCAGCCCGGATGATCACAAAGCACAGATACTACACTTTGATCCTAAACGGGCCGGGCAGCTTGGTATTTATTAATCCACCCACGAGGATTAAATGTGGCACAAGGCCGGTTTAATGTGGGTAGCCCGCGAGCCCGTAGGCTCGGCCAAAAATATGACCTTTGAACCCGCCTAGACGGGTTCAGGTCCTGTCTACCCCCTCGAAGGAAACCTTGCCCTTCGGCAAAGCTTCCTCCGAGTTCCTCTCTGCATTAGAGCGTTCGACAGAAGCCAGCCCGGATGATCACAAAGCACAGATACTACACTTTGATCCTAAACGGGCCGGGCAGCTTTGCCTGTGGTGACATCGATTAAAATAAATAAATAAAAGTAAAGCAAGAATGGCCATCCACACAGATTCGTTCCTAACGACGATGCAAAATATACATGGCGAGAATAGCTCAGTGGAGACATACAGTCTGAAAAATGAAGACAATGGCTACTATCGCAGCTTACAAAACCAGGTGCAGCTGTGAGATCACGTGATTTTTGTATTCGGTAAGCGGGAGTGAGGTAAACTGTGCGTCTGGCCTCCTTGCCAATCTGACCTGACACTAAAAAAGGGAAAAGGGATCCAGTTTGATAACTCACAATAGTATAATCTGCCGTAATAATTTAAACAAATATTAGTTATGAAAAACCGGGGAAGAAAATTGACCTCATCGTTTCTCTCCAAAACTGGCGTCATCTGATTACCTAAAGTTTACAGAATTTGATGGACGAGTTCTTAAAACGCATCAACAGGAGGAAAGTATATTCTTAATTTTTTCCCTCAAAACTAAAAGGATTTTAGAAAAACGATTTTGCTTTAAATGTTAGTAAATTGGTAATGTTGAAACCTATTATAATAAATTCTAATTAAAATATAAATTTCAAATATTTTATTTTCTGGTCCTAAATTTGAATAGCATCTATTTTGCTGCTTCTGTCATATATTTAGAGATTCTTGATAAAATCCAAAGTCGAATCTGCAATGTTATTGGTCCTGATCTGGCATCTCGACTTCAGTCACTTTCCCACTTCCTTAAGGTAACTTCTCTGTATCTTTTCTATAAATACTTTCATGGTAATTATTCTGATGAACTTTCCTCTGTGGTACCTAGACTTTATGAATTTAAGCGCAGTGCTAGATTTGCGGGAATGTTTCATCATTTTACATTTGATTTGGCGAGATGTAACCGTAAGTTCTGTGATAACAGTTTCTTCTTTTGTACTTCTCGCTTGTGGAATTCTATTTCCTGCTTCTTGTTTTCCAGTCAAATTTGATCTTCAAGAATGTAAATGTAATGTCAACCGTCATCTTCTGTCCTCTTAATTCCTGTTCTTTTATTGTTCTCACTCCTTCATAAGGCTTTTTTCTTTCGCACTCAGTAACCACTTGCATCCTAAGGACTTTATTGGCTGGTCTGGAGCGATATATATATATATATATATATATATATAAAATTATTTATTTAAAAATTATAACATAAATATGTTACATCAAGTGATGATGTTGAATGTAAAATAAATGGTTTTAAAAGTTTCAAATTAACTATCGAAAACGCAGTTACAAAAGCTAGAATGACCAATCAAAACACAAGTATAGGAGAATTCAAAAATTCGTTGTCAAGTTTTTTGAATTCTCCTATACTTTTGTTGAAACAAAATGGCTATTTTTGTAGTGATTTTATAACATATTTATGTTATCATTTTTAAATAAATAATTATATCTGCTCTACTCTGTATTGAGCACTCTTTGAACAATAGTCATTGTTGGTTATTGGAATTTATTCCGTATACACCAATCATATACTTGGGTATATATATATATATATATATATATATATATATATATATATATATATATATATATATATATATATATATATATATAATGCATGCGTGCATGCGTGTGCCAGGCGCGTATCTTTGAAATATGCAGGTAAAAATTTGTAGAAAATATGTGTTTCTATGTTTTCGCTTCTTACAACAGAAAATATGAAATGAAAAGTTTTTTTCTTAATAACGTCAACTTGGTTATTCAAATT
>OZ010611.1:19336956-19471956 GCA_963932145.1 Acanthosepion lycidas | reverse complement strand
TTGTCCAACATTTGGATATTCTTTATTAAGCTGGTCCTTGATCTAAGCTTTCGGCTCACATGAGCCATCTTCAGAGTGGTTATACGGACATTTTAACAAAGATGTTCACCATCGAAGATATTTTAATATGCTGACATAGAAGTTTGCTATACGAAGATAACGGTCGCGGAATACCAGACGCAAGTCGTAAATTCATGATGCTGTTCTATGACGTCGTACCACGTGAGAGGCCGAAATGCAATGTAATGCGTTGTGACTAGTTTGAAATGTAATTTTGTTGAGTGTAGATTGCTTTGTTTTAATGTAGATGACCTCCAATACTTGAAGGTTCTTTTTACTGTGTGTATGTGTGAGTATTGTTCCGTTATCAACTAATATCTGTCTAATATTATGTACATGGCTATGTTTTTCTAAGAAATGTTGTTTAAAAGTACTAAGATTAGAAAAGTGACAGTCTACGAAAGAGCGTGGTTGTAGTAAAACCAAATATATATAGTGGATTTATTATTAGTATCTCTTTCTACATATTGTGTTCAATTACAAACATTATGAAACAACACTCAAAAACTTAAGTTCATCATATATTACAAAAAAATTAAAACAATTGACCTCATAGTCTCTAATAAACCTACAACCACACAACGAAATCCTCTACAAAAACCAATGTAGTTTACATTCCCGTTCAGAGATTGTATCCCTGATACTAATAATAAATCCGCTACATGTGTGATCCGAAAGCTTAGATGAAGGACCAGCTTAATAAAAAAGTCACCAAATGTTGAAAGTTTTTATTTTCACCCAAAATTAAAGCAAACATTCGAATATTAGAACGGCTCATAATCAGATATAATAGACATTCATTGTCTGTTATATTTAACAATACAGTGCTGTTCGATAAAAGTGACTCACTTGATTTTCTTTACTAAATATTCTCTTCTCCGATGAAACGAAAGTTGGAGCTAAATTCAAAGGATAAGCGATCTAAAATCTAAAGAAGAATCTTTGAAAGCTCTTTGAATTTAGCAGTAAGTACTGTCAAGCATCCGTTCAGTATAATGTTCTGGGGATGCTTTTCTTTTCATGGAACTGGTTTCTTAAAATCTATTGAAAAGACCCTCAGGAGCGAGCAGTACAAGATAATTTTACAGTCTTGTCTGCTCCATTCTGCTGAAAGGACCAAGCTCATTTTTATGCAGGATAATTTTTCCTGTCACAAATAAAAATTGATGAAAGGATACTTTGATGAGAAGCAGGTGAGTGTTATGACACGGGTTCCCTAATCTCCTATCCTCACCCCCATATAAAAATTATGGAGCATTATAAAGTACAGGCTTTCGAGAAAGCAGTTGAGCAACATGCTTATGTTTAAATAATGATCTGCTGCCCCAATATAATATATATATATATATATATATATATATATATATATATATATATATATATATATATATATTATAAACTGATTTATTTAAAATATGTTTTTTTCGCTACACAGTTCTAACTATGTTTCAAAAATGGAAGCTAAAAGCTACGAATTTAATTTTGTAATTAAATTAAAGACATTAGTTCCATTTCATCTTCAAGCGAATTTTGGAGTAACTTTTAAAAAAACTGAGTTTTAAAGACACAGCTAAAATTATAATTCACGTTTCCAAGGTTACAGATAAATCTACTTCAAAAAAAAAAAAAAAAAAGAAGAAGAAAAGTCTATTAAAATAACAGTGAAAATATTTTAATGTTGTATTTAAAATTGTAGTTAATACGAATTCTAACCTAAACATCTTTTAAAATTGTAGTTAAAAAAAATGTATTCTAACCTAAACACCTCTCAAAAAATACTACCGGCACTTAAATGAATCCAATAAAACACCTACTGAAAAATGAAATTATAACGAAAAGCTAGATGATGTAGTCCATTGAATGACCCATGTCCTTTGTACATACATATGAAACTATATATTACTAAGTTTATATATATATATATATATATATATATATATATATATATAAAGTTTACTAAATCAGAGAAATGAATTAGCTATTTTTGCAGTAAGTGCCATAAATATTACTTAAATAATATTTAAATATAAAAGTTTTAAAAACGTAATATACATATACTTGATATGGAAAAAATAATTTTACTTACTATAAGTAATTCCTTCTATTATAAAGTAATATAGTCTATTAAAACTAACAATGAAAATATTTTAAGTTGTAATTAAAATTGTACTTAAATAAAATGAATTCTAACCTAAACTTCTTTTACTTAGTACTACACGCACTTAAAAGAATCCAATAAAACACCTACAGTAAAATAAAATTAATATGAAATGCCAGAAGATGTAAGCTTTTGAATGACCCATGTCCTTTGTACTTACATGAGAAACAATATATTACTAAGTTTATATAAAAAATAAAAGTTTACTAAATCAGTGAAATTAAGTAACTATTTTTGCCGTCATTGTCGTACATTTTACTTAAATAATATCTAAATACAAAAAAAAAAAATTGTAACCTAATATACATACTTATACGTGATGTAAAAATAATTCTACATACTATAAGGAATTCTAATACATTTAATTGTTCTTAAAAAATATAGTATAATAAAAATTAAAAATTAAAATATTTCAAATCGTAGTTAAATAAAACGTATTCTAACCTAAACACCCCCAAAAATCTTTAAATTTACACACAAAAAAAAAAAAATGCCGTAAGAATTTTTTGCCGTTAACAATAAATGCATTCAACGGATGTCAGATTTCACTGAAAAATACATCCCTACCCCTTACCAAAACGTAGCTAATAACGGATACAATAATACAGACATAATGAACACCCAGACCCCCCTTGTCCAGTTGAAGTAGATTTATCTGTAACCTTGGAAACATGAATTATGATTTTAGCTGTGTCTTTAAAACCCAGTAATTTTAAAAGTTACTCCAAAATTCGCTTGAAGATGAAATGGAACTAATGTCTTTAATTTAATTACAAAATTAAATTCGTAGCTTTTAGCTTCCATTTTTGAAACATGGTTAGAACTGTGTAGCGAAAAAACATATTTTAAATAAATCAATTTATAATATTAATGCTCTGTAAATTTACATTGAGCAGTATTTTGTAAACATAAAAATATCTATAAGAACACCGGATTATATATCTTACTGTTCTTTCTTTTTATTTATTTATATATATATATATATATATATATATATATATATATATATATATATATAAGTTATAAGGAACTTGGTAAACCGAATTGGTAAATCCAAAGAGGATGAAATCCTGAGAGCTCAATGTGAGGACAGAGCTAATATGTAATGAAAAACAATATATATATATATATATATATATATATATATATATATATATATATATATATATATATATATATGAAGAAAAATATACGGAAAAAACAAACAAAAATCCATATATGCAATTATGCTGTTTTAATGTTAGTATAATGTCAACGTCGGACGTTTTGGTCTAATAAACCATCTTCAGGACATATTCATAAAATATAATTAACATTATCAATTCAACATGACAAAGACGATGGACATAAGAACAAGACTTATCCAAACAGATAACTGAAAGTTTTATATGATCAGCATTCCGTTTAAACATGGTCACGTTGTCGTCACGTTGGCCTCCTAAGATTTTTATTATGAAAATATTTTTAAATCTTCACGGAATCAAATTTATGAAGCAGGCATAATATCCATCTCACGCACGGTGAATACCAGACCTGGCTTCTTTAGTATTTCCCCATTTCTAGCGAGATTAATGCTCGACAAGTGTACATATAAATTTTAGATCAAAATATAATTCTTTTCATTTTTCATTTTTCATTCATAATACTCAAATTTTAGGAATACGTTTTGACAGTGTCGCCCACTTGACGACAACGTGACCATGTTTAAACGGAACGCTGATCATATAAAACTTTCAGTTATCTGTTTGGATAAGTCTTGTTCTTATGTCAATGGTCTTTGTCATGTTGAATTGATAATGGTAATTATATTTTATGAATATGTCCTGAAGATGGTTTATTAGACCGAAACGTCCGACGTTGACATTATATTAACATTAACACAGCATAATTGCATATATGGATTTTTGTTTGTTTTTCCGTATATTTTTCTTCATACTGTCGGATCTATATGCATATATTTGCTTACATATATATATATATATATATATATATATATATATATATATATATATATATATACTTACACATGTATATCTATATATATACATACATACACATACGCATATATATACACACACACACACATACACACACACACATATATATATGTATCAATATATATATATTTTTCATGTGTGTGTGTGTATGTGTGTGTATGTGTGCGTGTGTGTGTAAGTTAATCAAAAAAGTCCTTGCCGTCTTTTTTTTCGTCGTATGGGAAAAAGTGATTTTATACGCATAATAATGCGTGACCTGCCGGGAAAGCTGTAGGTAAGGGATTTTTGTTCTTGACTAATACAGGTATGTTGCTCACACTCATGTGAGCAGCCGAATCAAGTCGCCGAATACGTCAAGCTTTTAGGAATAATGCTGTGAGTGAAAGCAGGCGCCAGGCATTGGACCAGAAATTCAGATCGGAAGCTCTGTCCCTTTTAAAGAAACCGCAGTGGCCAGCCACAGGAGTGCCTGAAGGTGGAAAACAGCCAAACCTGTCGCGAGCTTGTTTCTGATAAAACAGTCCGATTCACCTGCACTGCATAAAGAAGACATACCAATTGACTACACACACTGACGAAGCCAATTAGCACCAACGATTGAAAGCCTGTTTCTTGTTGCTTTCTTGACACTGCAATATACCCATATTTGATCGAGTGCTCACCAGTGACGAAAAGTGGGTCCCGTTTGATGATACTCCCAAGCGTGCCATGCATTGGTTGTCACTACGAGACCCTGTGACTCATACCGCAAGATCACCTCTTCACCAAAAACAAGATCACGCTCTGCATCTTGTGGACTAATTGACAAGGGGTGCACTATGAACTGCTATCAATGAGCGAAACCTTCATTGCATAACCGTGATTTAATTTTTACTCCAAGGAAAAAGATTAACTCTAATATTTCCAATGCGCAAAATACTTTGTTGCATTTCAAACCGAATTTAAATTGATTGGAATTGTTTTTGTTTTTTTTTCTTCTGATTATCAGTAAAATCTAGAAAATCGTAGATACGAGCCTTTTCCCTGCTGCTCAGACTACATGAATTTTAGCGTGCTACGAGATTGGTATCTTGGTCCCATTCGTTTAATGTTGAAAATAGCTAAATACAACCGCCACTTCTACTCCAACGGTTCTTTCTCGTACTTCTCGCATGTGGAAATCCCTTACGTTTACTTGCTTCCATGATAGCTACAATCTGCATAAATTTAAATTTAACATCAATCGCCATTTACCTTCTTGAACCACGTTCAGCTTTTATCTTTTCCTCGATCCCTTCCATACTCAGTCTTTTCTCAAACTTTCATTCCATGCAGCTTCCTGCGTGCTGATGGCATTCCCGCCTTGCTTAGTGTGAAATGATTAAAAACAAAAATATATTTACACATCTGTCAACACAACATAATTCAATTTATTAAAAAAAAAAACTTTCAAAAATAAAATATACTTTTCTGAAACGTTTTTTGAGAAAAGTTAGCTGACTTAACATTTAATTAATCTGGATTGAAACAAATATTACTTAGTTTTAGAATATAACTTTACCGCAGAAAAGAATCATTTTTTTAACTTAGAATGGTTGTTTTTATGAGGTGTTGACATGCATTCGTCTTCAATGAAATGTTAGGAGCAATGCTCAAAAATCAAAAGGAGACTTGAAGCTACAAAGATATAATTCTACAGAAGGATGCTGAGAATGACAGAACAGGTGATGAACGAGAAAGTTTTGAGGATATTTTAAACGGAAAGGACGCTCATACTGAGAATTCGAAAAAGTTGTTGAATATTTTAGGAGACAAAGAAAGAAGGCTTGAAGATTTTTACACTCACATATCTTATTCAAGAATGACCGAAGAATACAACGAATCATCTACCTAACTACCTAGAAGAAGAAAGTGAAGAGATAGTAAAGACAAATATTGCTAAGAGCTACAAAGGATAAGAAGTTGTGGAGAGTTATAATTCTCCACGTTCTTGATGGACACGGCATATACTTCATACAAGTGATAGTATTTTGGGTATTTCAACATCCTTTAGAATGTATTTATCCACGACACGAATGCTTACATCTGGCAACATGGTATGGGTACCATTCCTTATAACACACGTTCGTCTTTGGTGTTTGAGAAGAAAGCTTTGAATAAGGATATGCATGTTCAAAAATATTGTAGCGTGAAATCCATCTACTGAATTCAACATGCTTAAACGACACTATTGTCAGACCTGATGCCAATTGAATATGTACGAGACATGATGGAACGGCGACTGACTCGTTCAATTAGCCCACCTGCAACATTTTTATTGTATCAGTAGGGGAAAGAGGCATAGAATAATGTATTGCAGTGTGGTAATTAACATATACAGCGTATTAATAATCCCGCAATATTATATATGACCTTGTGTATATTTAATATATATATATATATATATATATATATATATATATATATATATATATATATATATATATATTGAACAATAAAAATTAAAAAATTAAAATCTTCAGACACACTGGGTTGTAGATTAATATTCTTTCGTTTTTTTTTTTATTATTCCATTTAAGATTCCTCGACTAGTTTTGGCCGAAATGGCCATCATCGGGAGGAGAAATATTTCTGCTTGCTGCTAGCACTAAACTACAGAAATGAATGTCTTGATGGAGAAAATGAACTTTTGTCTGTAGTTTTCTTTTGTTTTTTTATTTTTTTATCTTTTTAACATGAATCTTTTAACATTCCTTGTGTTGGTCAAACAGTCTCTTTTAAGTTGTTATTTGAGATAAGAGCTGGATGCTGCTATGAATTCTCTGGTCAGTTTGACAGTTTTATTGGACTTGGTGAGGGGATGTGTCTCTGTTTAGTGTTTGTGTGTGTGTGTTATTTGGTTCTTAGGGAGTGAGTGGGTATGATATGTGTAAGCGTGTGTATTGCTGTGGGTGTGTGTTATCATTTGGCTCATTAGGGAGTGAGTGCGTATGATGTGTGTAAGTGTGTATGTTCGTGTGGGTGAGTGTATAAGTGTGAGGCCTCCACACCTCCGTAAGCCTGTCTGTCTTGTGTGGGTGAGAAATGTGGGTAGTTTTTTTTATATTTGTTGAGATATCTATATATTGTTAAATTTGTGATTTACCCCGGCTGGATATTTTGTTTTTAGACGTTGTATCCACTTATTTTCATGCGACTCTAAAATCTTTCTAATGTTATCTGCTCTGAACTTTTCTATTCTCTCAATTATAGTGAATTTGGCATGGGTTTTGAAATCGTGTTTTTCCAGGCGGAAATGTTGTTCTACAGGTAACAATTTTTCATGGGGAGTCGACTTAATTCGTTTACAATAATTGTTAATTCTGTAGTGAAAGGGCCATTCAGATTTTCCTACATATTGTTTCTGGCATAGTGTGCATTCTGAGAGGTAAATTATGTTATGACTTCTACAGTTAGAATCGTGGTAGATTTTGAAAGTAGATTTAGTGACTGAGCTAGTGAATGAATTTGTGTTTTCAACATGGTTGCAACATAAACTTCTTTTGTTGTTACATGGTTGGGAAAATCCTGTTGTTTTTGTTCTTAGTTTATTACGGATTACCTTGTCCCCTGAAATGTGGTTACTACCTATGATTTCTTTTAGGTTCTTAGGTCTACGATATGCAAGAAGGCCAGGTTCCTTAAACAGTTTTTTTAGGTCTGGTTTGATATGTAGTATTTCCCAGCGACGTTTGATTATTTGGGATAGTAAAGGCAGAGTGGGGTTGAAAGTGGTTACTAGAGGGATGCGGCTAGATTTATTTTTAATCTTGTACATTAGGGTGTCTTCTCTAGGTGTGGAAATTGCTTTATTTATTTGTTCCCTGATTAGGTGTTGTTTATAGCCACGTGTTGTGAATTGATGCTCCAGATTTTCAATGTGTTTATTTAATTCTTCATTTTTGGAACATATCCTTCTGAGTCTAAGTGCTTGTGAATAGGGAAGGTTCTCTTTGAGGTGTTTAGGGTGGGAAGACTTAAAGTGTAGATAGTTGTGGGTGTCGGTGATTTTAGTGTGTAGTGTCGTTTGTAGTTTCCTGTTTTCATCTATGTAAATGCGGGTGTCTAAAAATGTTACTGATGTTGTGGATTTTTCATAGTCAAACTTAATTGAGTCGTGCACTGTGTTTAGGGTCATAAGGAATTGGGTAAGTTTGTCATCACTACCCATGTATACAAAGAATATATCATCGATATATCTTGCATAGAATAGGCAGTCACTACCAATGATTGGATAGATATGGGTCTCCTCAAATTTTCCCATGAATATTGTAGCATATGATGGAGCTGCTATGGTGCCCATGGCACAACCTCTTATTTGAAGGTAGTGTGCTCCATTGAAGTTGAATGTATTCAATGTAAGGACATGCTCCATGAGTTCTATGATGACTTCTGTATATATATATATATATATATATATATATATATATATATATATATATATATTGAGGTCAATATTCTGTATATATATATATATATATATATATATATATATATATATATATATTGAGGTCAACACCCATAAGCGACAGTCTGCGATTGCGTTTAGCATGAATCAGACTGTCGCCTCTGGGTGTTGACTTCAATGTCCACTTTTATATATACATACGCTCTATTTCTGATACTGAGCATTTTAATCCATAAATATAGCATACCTTAAAATTATATCTTCTCATATATATATATATATATATATATATATATATATATATATATATATATAGAGAGAGAGAGAGAGAGGTGGGAGGGGAATATCCATTTGGTACATCATTGTCATTTAAAATAATACCAAATAATATAATAGGGAAAGAGAATTTATAACAAAGAGAATATGATCTTAGACATCGAACAAATACTCATAACACATTTCAGAAACTTTTTATTCGTTACAATAACATTATAAACAAGCGTTAATAATTCTATATAAAAGAAAACATCTGTTTCAGTATCTGAAAAATGAATTATATGTATATTCACTCAATGTGGGCCAAAATTATCCGCACAATCAACTACATTTAAAATACTATACGTGTGTGTGCTCGAGATAGAATTACATCTGACACATTCAGAAATATATATATCTTTAAATTTGATAAGTTTAGCGTTTCTTACTCCAGTAGGCGCTTTTATTGTTTACTCAACTAAAAAGATTCCTGAAGTAAAAATATATTCTGTAGATGACATCTTCAATTTATAACTATCAGATGATGGATTAAAATGTGGATATTCATCAATTTGTCTATAAATGTAAATTCCATACACACACACACACACACACACACGCATATATATATATATATATATATATATATATATATGGAAGTTTATTCAATCTATACCAAACTTGTATATGTGTGTGTATATATATATATATATATATATATATATATATATATATATATATATATATATATATATATATATATATATATATATAACCCCAGTTTTCTCTCTATGTTTATTTTCTTCAGTTGTTCTTTTTTTCTCTCATTCATTTTAGGATCTCTTCTCCTCCTCTTTTTCTCCGTATCTGACTTTTAATTGGATTTGTGCACAAATCAGATTTAAGTTTCAACACGATCTTCCTAACGCCATTACAGGTTGTCATAATCGAAATATTTATTGTTACCGTCAATCCATCTATACCCGCTTATATCTATCTATCTATCAATCTATCTATCTAGATATCTATCAGATGTGTATTTATATTTATATATATATATATATATATATATATATATATATATATATATATATATATATATATATATATATAAATAAAGTTAATGGTCAGAGTTGAATTAGATCAAGGAACAGTAGTATTAAGAAGTGCTCAATACATGTATAAAACAATAAAGATTTAACATGTAGAGCTTTTAAATATAGAAAATTAGTAGATCAGCCGATTTCGCTACCTTGGTTTCTTTTTTATTTTTGGTATCTTAAGGCGATTTCGGTCAACTGATTTCCTGAGGCTTTATTTTAAATTTAAATAAAGCTTTATGAAATCAATGGACCGAAATTGCCTGACGATACCGAAAGGGTGTCACCAAGGTCTGGCAAATTTTTCTTGTATGCGAACAAGATATTTCTTTTGTGGTGTGTATAGAGATTGTCGAAATGATTATTGGTTCCGAGAGCTTTCGGCTAATCTATTAGGAATTTGTGCTATTGTAAATTCTGTATAACTTGCTGAAAGTTAAACGTATTTTTTATTTCCGATTGCGATCAGTTGATGTTATTAATAGTTAATGATTTTTATGTTTCTTAGGATCGGATAGGTATTTACTTATCTTTAGACGCTTTATGCAATTAGAGGTGCGTATCACATTTATCTCCTCAAAATATATGTTCCGTATCAAGTTTCGTAGGTTTTTATGCTTTCTCTCTCTCTCTCTCTCTCGCTCTCTCTCTCTCTCTCTCTCTCACACACACACACACACGTTACTATGATCCTGATGTGGTTTATTAATGTGTTATCGGACTCTGATCCGATATGTGTCAGGTGAGTTTTCGTAAGTGTGTAGTTGTGGTGTATCCTAATTAAGACTTTTGTGTTTTTCATTTACAGATAAATATTCACCAAGTGGGCAGGTATACTCATACACAACATTGGTCTTATGTATAAGGTTGGATGTATGGGATGTATTATTTTTAATAATCAGCTTGCTACTAGTTAATTTTTGTAGTAAGTAATGGTTCTGATGTATTTGTTTTTATCGACTGGTTTTATATATCTATGTATAATATTTCTTTATTGCTGTTACGTTTTTTTGTTGTTTTTTTTTGTAATAGTAGTGCATTTGATTTTGGTAATATATGTTAATAGCATTATTCTTAATATGTTTATGACTATGGCCATTGTTAAAATTGTTTAAATGAAATTGGATTTGTTTGTCAACTGTGTAATTAGGGTAACCATTATTGATGAGTGTTCGTTTTATATTATTTCATTCTTTAAGGAAAATCATTTTGGATGAGGAAATGAGTTTATCTCTTTGGAATCAGTCATTAATGACACACAAATTCCCCTATCGGACCATAATTATATCGGCTCTACTTTGTATTGAGCACACTTTTAAGAATAGTAATTGTTGGTTATTGGAATTCATTCCATATACACCAATTATATACTTGGATATTAGCTCCTATTACCGTCGAGCACTGTCTATTCTATTCTTATACTATGGATAGAATCAATTTCGGAGTATCACTTAAGAACATTCCCGAACAAAAAGGATTATTTCGTCCATCTAACACAGCAAACGAAAACCTTATCAGAAGAATGAGATGGAAAGATTACTTCTTTCTTCTAAACAAGAAACCATTGTGTGAACGCGAAATGTATGGTTTTAAAAGCCTAAAAACTGCACCAATTATTAAGCAATTATCTGATTTTGAAAATGAACTATTGGATATCGTCAAGGTATTAACCTTCTATAAATACAAAAATGCCTTCCAAAAAAATCTTGATAGTATCGTCAAGGACATTAATAAATCTGGTGATATATATGTTAAATCCGATAAAACGGATAACTTTTATAAGTTATCTCCTAAAGATTATGATACATTAGTTAAGGATAGTCTAACCAGAAACTACAAAAAAATTGATACAAATAACTTCAACCAAATAGATAGGATTAACAGTATCAGTAAATCAATTACTGATAAACTATTGATTAGTGATCGGGTCGGTAAACTACAAACTAAAGAGGCCTATGTCTTGTTAAAAACCATAAACCAGAATTCAAAACTAAGCCATCTACTAGGCTTATAAAACCTACTAGACCAGAAATCGGTAGAATTAGTAAGACCATCTTGGAAAGAACCACACACTCCATAAAAAAACACCCTTGGACTACTACAGTGTGGTAACACAGCTGATGTTATCAACTGGTTTAATAACATCCGATTTAAGGGCAACTGTACATTCATACAGTTCGATATTATCGATTACTATCCCTCTATATCGAAGGATCTTTTCACTTTGGCCTTGGATTTCGCCCGGGAATACTCTAATATTTCTGAGAGTGAGGTGGACATCATCATGAAATGCCGAAATTCTGTTCTAATCTACAAGGATGAACAGTGGACCAAAAAGTCTTGCAACAACAATTTTGACATTTCGATGGGTTCTCTGGATTCTGCTGAAGCTTCTGACCTGGTTGGATTATTTCTTTTGTATAATTTAAGTGCCTTTCATTGTCTAGATTCCGATAGTGTAGGATTGTATAGAGATGATGGCTTATTAGTTGTTAAAAACTCCACTAAAATTAAGGTAGACCGTATTAGGAAAATGATTCATAGGGTATTTAAGGATTGTCTTAGAACAATAGTCACTACTAATGTTAAACAAGTAGATTTTCTAGACGTCACCCTAAACCTTGCTAGCAACTCTTTCCAACCATATGTGAAGGTTAATTCCAATCCGATATACGTACATCCAAATTCCAACCATCCCCCTTCAGTTATCAAACATATACCCTCTTCCATTGGATTTAGAATTAGCACTAACTCTTCTAACAAAGATGTTTTTAATAAAAATTGTGATTTTTAAAATTCTGCACTCAAAAATAGTGGATACAAAGATATCACTATTCAATATAAAAACCCTGTCGATTTCAACCATAGTAAGAAAAGAAGATCTGGAAAGATCATCTGGTTCACTCCCCCTTTCAATATAATGATTAAATCTAAATTAGGACGTATGTTTCTAAACCTCATCAAGAAACATTTCCCTAACCCTGAAACTAACCCATTTAGTAAAATATTTAATCCTAATACCCTTAAATTAAGCTATAGTAGTGCAGATAACCTAGAGAAAATAATTAAAATACATAACAACATAGTCTTTAACAAGTATAGGGACTCAAAAAGCTTGATTATTTAAAAGGTTACTAACAATGATACTAAATATAATAACACGAATAACAACTTATGTAATTGTAGGTATCCTAATAATTGTCCACTACAAAATAACTGTTGGATTAGTTCTAAAATCTATCTTAGTACAATCTCAACTATTGAGAATCCAAATATAAAGAAATTTTACATTGGTAGCACAATGAAAACATTCAAAGAACGCTGGCGGGGGCATATGCAATCTTTTAATAACAGTGACTATAGGTACATGACTTCATTATCCAAGTATTTTTGGAATCTAAAAGAAAAGAACAAAACACCTACGGTTAAATGGACATTGATTAAGAAAGCCCGGACATGTAACTCCCTATATTCCCCATGTTACCCATGTCTTAACGAAAAATTTGAAATTATTAGATTTAAAAACAAGGCTGATCTCTTAAATCAAATATATGAACTAACGGTTAATTGTAAACACCGTTATAAATTTAACTTATTATAGGGGTCGTATACATTAAATGATAATGATATGTCGCTGTAAGTTTAATAGATTATAACTTTTATTGCCTGATGGTCAATCTGACGATATGAATGTGTATTGTATAACTACATCGTGTTATTTATTTTTCTGTATGTGTGTGTATATATATATATATTTATGTGTAGTTATGTGTGTTTGTACTGCGGAATGTGTATTTTGTATATTAGTGTATTAATATGTTGCTAGGTTTTGTATATATATATATGTATGTGTGTATGTGTGTATATGTATGTATATATAAATATATATGTGTGTGTATGTGTGTGTATGTATATATATGTGTGTATATGTGTATATATATGTGTGTGTATATATATATATAAAGTAAGAAGGTAAAAAGGAGGAGAAGAAGAGAAGAGTTTAAAATTTTTTATGTATATGTGTATGTATGTGTATTTGCGTATGTGGGTATGTGTATATATCTATGTATTTATGTGTATGTATATATGTATTTATGTGTGTATATATGTATGTATGTGTGTGTATGTATGTGTAGATGTATATATATGCATGATTGTGTGTGTGTGTGTGTGTGCGTGTATATGTATATATATGTGTGTGTACTGTTATTTTGTGTACCTAAATTTATATTTACGTATATTTCTGTTTGTATGAATGTGTTTATATATGTATGTTAGGATACATATATTTTTGTGTTTGCATGTATATGGATGTATGTCTATGTGTGTGCATGTATGTATGTATTTGGTTGAATGTCGTTGTATTTATGTGTATGTACGTATATATGTGTACTTGTTATTATAGATAGGTACTTTTATGTATATATTTATGTGTATATATATATATATATGTGTGTGTGTGTGTGTGTGTGTGTTTACTTATGTATGTTTGCGGTTGTATATGTGTATGTTGACACCTATTGTATATGAGATTGTGTGTACGTGTAGGTATGGTAACTTGGGTATGTCATTACGGCCACATGAGTTAGTATATGTGTGTATATATGTTTATATTTGTGTATTGCTGTGTGTATATATATATTTATATGTGAGTATGTGTACATATATGTGTGTATATTTGTGGGTATATATGTGTATATATGTATGTATGTGCATGTGTACTTGTTATCATGGTGATATATACGTATGTATATGTTTATGTATTTATGTGTATGTATTTCTGTGTGTATGTATGTATGTATATATATATGTATATGTGTGTGTGTATATATATATGTGTGTAAAGAAAAATTATAATATATATATTATGTATGTGTCTGTGTTTGTATGTGTATGTATATATATATATATATATATGAGGTAGACATCGAAGTTACCTATGGGTGTTGACTTTGATGTCCGATTTTATATTTACATACACTATTTTAATATATTAAATAATATTTTTAATCATTTTTATCTTTGTATATTTGCTCGCTTAAGTAAGTGGTTAGCATTTGTTTAATGACACTTTCAGTCTTAAACATTTATTGGTTGTGGTATCCGATTGTCTGGGTCAATGTCTGTGGATGTGTGTGCATGTATTTATGGTTGTCTATGTGCATGGAAAGTGCATTCACTTTTAATTGTGTATGTATGTACGTGTGTGTTGGTTTCCCTTCCCCCCCACTTTTTTCCCCATGAAGGACGGTGAGGTGTTCTCTGTCTCGTCTCTTTTTGTTTGTGTATATATATATATAAATATGTCTGGGTGCTTATATATTATAATCTGATTGTGTTTGTTTTACGCGTGAGTTTAGGACCCCATTCACACACTCTTAGGATTAAAATGTATACATTGTAAAAGGACCGGATATAAAATTAGCTAAAGTAACTTCAATGAAGAAATAAATTGAATAACATATATATTTCTTCTTTTCTCCTCAGTAATTTTATAGTTGTAAAAGCGATTGAATTTTGATTTTGAAATTAGCAGTTTTAAATTTTAATATTAAATTTTATCATATAATTTAGTAATTATTGGTAGGAATAAATTCTTTTTTAATACTACCCATATTTTAAACATCTGAATAGATATTATAACATGACTTCGTTGTCAAGCTTTTTGAATTTTCCTATACTTGTGTTTTGATTGGTCCATCTAGCCTTTGTAACAACGTTTTCTCCTTGCGAAGGATTGTTAATTAATTTGAAACTTTTAAAACCATTTATTTTACATTCAACCTCATCACTTGATAAGACACCGAGGGTGTTGAAATAAAATGGCTATTTTTGGAGTGATTTTATAACATATTTATGTTATAAATTTTTTTTAAATAAATAATTATATATATATATATATGTGTGTGTGTGTGTGTGTCTTTCTAGTTAAGAACAATGATAGTACAGCTGGTATACGTCCTAACAAAGAATAGGTGGATCTATCAGATCAAGTATCAACTTGATCTGATAGATCCATATTTCCCATTTGTTAATATTTTTTTATTTCCATTATGTTATTTGTCTAGAGATTTATCTTGATACGCAATGTACAAACATGATCCCATAAACTTGTTATAAATTCGCTTCAAACCACAACTTCCGCCAGCAAATAATTCTTTTATCAGCAAAATGTCCGCAATCCATGCGAGACTTTATCCGTTAAACGGACAATTGTTGTTGTTGTTTTTTATTTGCTATAAATTCTAAATCAGTTTTATTGAGAAAAAATACTTTGATATGATGAGCTTCTATCTGTAAATATATTCTCACAATTCAACATTAAAAATCCAGTGAATCTGCAAATAATTCAGTTATTGGGTTAGTGCAAAAATAATGACGTAATAACGTCGTTTTTTGACGTATTTTGTAACGTCAAAAAACGACATTATTACGTCATTATTTTTGCACCAACCTAATAGTTAATATCATTGTTGTTGTTATGATAACGTCTCCGACGTTGTACCCTCTTGTCTTTATATATCGATCCAGGTAATTTGCAGGGAATCCTTACGTGACAATATCCTAGTGGATTAAAGTGTAGCTTTGTTAAATTGGTGACAATAATTGTGACTTAAATCCCTGCAGTGTGTGCTTGGAAACTGGACGAGCAATAGCTGGGCAGTACAAAAAATAAGAACTAGATGAGATATCGCGAGATTTGGGCTGTTGGGTGAGAACTGTCTACCCCCTCCCCCACTCCTAGGTTAATGAAAGGACAGGGCAGTGTGTACTTAGACCCATTAAAAACCGGGACAACAGTATCTGAGCAGTACTAAATATAAGAACTAGATGAGATATCCCTAGATATTCCTAGTAAGTGGAACAAGAACAGTTTACTGTACCTACGTTTTGGTGTCCCACTATAAATTCGCTGGGTGGTTCGCAGATGGTCGGGCACAGAATCTATGTTGTTGGAACAAAACGTAGGTACATGTATATGTACTAATTAATATATATCTTTGCTCTGTATAACCGCATCGAGCACTATCACGTTTACACATCATGTATAAATTTGACGATCATTTATTTGCTTGTCCACATATGCACACCAGTACACGTGTACACGCTTGCTTATATCTGACCGTTTCATTTATCTGCCCTATATATATATATATATATATATATATATATATATAGAGAGAGAGAGAGAGAGAGATTAATATATTTTTTGTTTATACGTTATTTTTATAGATACAAATATTTAAGGGAATGCTCTGTTTATAATAAACAGTATTAACTATATTTACCGTCCTGAATGTCTGAGAAATTTCATAGAAAATATGTGTCCTCACACAGGAATCGAGCCTGTATCCTACATGGAAGCATCATATAGCCTGACGTACCATTTAGCTTCTTAGTCTATTTCATCATATATGGCGTGATTTATTTACGTTAAATACACTGCGAGAAGATTGAGAAAAATCATGGGAAATTTGTTGTTTAAAAACAGTAATTTGACTTTCCTAACCAGACTCTTCCTCCGTAGCTTAATGGTAGAGCACGCCAGGCCAAATATATATTCCGTATATGGCTGCCAAGTGCAGGATCGAGCTTCAAAGTTTGGTGCACCAACATAAAGGAGGCAGTAAACACTATTCGAACACACGTTTAACAGGATGTTATATAAAGTTATATAAACAGCCGACTTCCGAGGAGAGATGGATAATGTCATCCTTGCAAGAAATTTTCGAAAAAAGACATGAAATCACATACATAAAATCGAGCAACTTTAATTTATTACAGTCTAGAAGTAAATAATAATTTTACATATGAAAAATGTATTAAAAATCTGATCAAAATACTAGACTAATGTAACATTACAGATGAGAGTGCGTTCTCGTAAAAGGCGTAAGTTTGGATTCTTATAAAATATTAACTGAATTATAAATAAACTAGTTGAATAAAGTAGAAACTATAATTGATGTTCTTAATAATGCGAGTTTATTCTAATTTTCAACGTGCAAAACAACTAATACGAGATATTCAGATATTTTCTTTTCTTAATGAAATGAATAAAGAGCAAAAGAAATTCAAACACGTGAAGCTACTAAAAATAAGGTTTATAGCAAATGTCGAATAAGAAAAAAACTGAAGAAAATACTCTTGTTAACGTTTCAATTTACAAAACTGGAGCTAGCAGGTAGAGATTCGCGAGAAATGTGCTTTCCGTAAATAAAATATAAATAAAAGCTCAAAAGTCAAAATAGAATCGACGAAGAGAGAGAAAGAATGAGATAAATGAGTCAACATTATAAACATGATCAGAAGTTACTTACAAAATTAACTATTTTTACTACAATACACGGCTCAAGAGTCACTTACGGTAGAGGTTACCGGATGAGATGTGTGATAGGAATTTAAATGTAGAAAGTGAAGATTATGAGAATACATAGGATAGGTAACGATTGACCCTTGACTTGAAGAGGTTAAGATTGTAGCGCTCTGGAAAATAACCGCATGGAAATTTGTTCGGGGGTAAAAAAAAACATCTGAGTAGACCATTTGGCATACGGGGTGGGGAATTAGAGTTGTGAACGTAGAACTTTACAACTGAAATTTGCCATATTGAACTGGTGGCACTAACAACTGGAGCCCATCAAAACATTTCCTATAAAAATAGCTACAGAGTAACGATAGGCATGTGGCTACGCTGCTAGCTTGCCAAACAGTATATCAACAATATGTTTTTCGGAATTACTTTAGCATATATAAAGACAAATTGGTATCGATGCATATGAAGATTTGAATTTTAAGGTTAATTTATATAATGGACATTTTCATTTCTAGAGAACAAAACTCCTCGATTTGACATCTCCAATTTGTCTTCCTCATCATCATTGAAAAGTAATTAGTGAAACTGTCAAGACAAATTTCGCAGCTTCAGTTAATCAACAATACACAACCAGCTGGGGGTAATCGGAGGCGTTCATCTGCCGACTTTTACACGGATTTCTCACGCACGTAACCGACTACATGTGTGTACATTTAGTATTACTTTATTTAGCACACACGTGTACGCAAATAATTGAGTAACTTCATTCCTGGGTGACCATAGGCTTAAACATTATGCTATGGGTTATCAAAATCGATTGTAAAGATGCAAAGAAGCGTCCTCTTTCCAAAATGCCTTCGAGAAAAACAATGTTATTTCTGGTCATTGAAGTTTTTATCCAGAAACTGTTTCGATTATTAAGCGCAGTGGCCGTGGCCTAGGCGTGAAATACAAACTCTAAATAACTGGCATTGACCTTTTAAGAGACTGAACTCTCAAAATGCAAGTGACAAACCTTTCACAAAAATATATGGGGAAATTGTATCTAAATTTTATATATTAGAACAATTTTCGAAAAATCTATGACAAAGTGGAAAGATTTTTTGAGTGACGCGTTTCGTCTTTTATGACTTCATCGGACTAAATTGATGAGATTGCACAAAGAATACATAGAAGAAACCTCGGAGAATTTAAATAAAATATTATATGAACGTAAGTAAAATATTTTATAACGCAACACAAATCTTTTGCTCACGTATTGTGTGTCTGACGATAATTTTTACTTAAAAAATGCTGCTTCAATTATGAGAGGGTAATTTACTCAGACTAAAACATATAGAAAGTGCTTTAATCGCTAGATCATCCACATTAAATATGCGTCCAGATTCTTACAGCATTTCACCTTTCTTGGCAGATTGTCTATTATCCCAATGTGGAATATTTAATAAGAAAAGTGATAAAAACACGAAGAAAAAGAAACTAAATAAAATTGATTAGATTATATATCCAAATACATACTTAAAAAAGATAATTTAATTTTAAAATTTCAGCGGCTCCACTTCTCCATGTACATGTGTAATCACATCAATGTAAATATAACTTTAATTTGATGAAAGACGAAATGCATAAAACGAAAATCTGTTTTTCACTTTGTCATAGACTTTCGTCATATATATATATATATATATATATATATATATATATATATATATATATATATATATACATTGCTTAAATAAAAATAAATAAACAATTAAATAAGACGGAATAAAAATGAATCTGTTAATTACTTATATATATATTATTACATTTCTCTTGTACCCGTACAATTATTTTCTTTTCTGGTTGTAGAGTGTGTAAAAATTGTTCATATGTTCTATAGATCCGAGGACTTTCGACTGATCTATTAACCATTATCAAGTATGTTCTTTCGCTGTATATGTAGTTTTATATATATATATATATATATATATATATATATATATATATATATATATATATATTAGGTTGGTGCAAAAATAATGATGTATTAATGTCGTTTTTTGACGTATTTTTAACGTCAAAAACGACATTATTACGTCATTATTTTTGCACCAACCTAATATATATAAAGAGAGAGATAGGATGCGATGGGTAAATTATTGTCATTTTATGCGCGTTGTTTGTTTTTAATTTTTTTCGACTGCACTGCATAGTAGGGACAGTTGGGCACCGTCTATAAGAAAAAGAGCACCATGACGCAATTCACTCTGGTAGAAATTTGAAAACGGCATGCTGTATTGCAATACGAACATTTCAGAGTGTTTCGGTGTCAATTTGGGTGGCAGCTCAGAGTGTTTGGAAAGAGAATGGTGATTAGGAGAGGACGATAGCTCGAAAAACTCACTCTGATCGTTCTTATAAGAAAAGAACTCCCGAATTTGTTGTTGAGGGCCTCAAACGCAACACGGAGACCTACGCTAAGAAGGTAGAGACTAGTAGCCTAAAATTATCCAATTAAAATTAAAAAAAAACATATGAATCAGCCCTAAGAAACAGTGGATATTCACACTAATTAGAATATATAAACGAAAATGTTTGAAACAAAGACAACAGAAAAAGACATATAATTTGGTTCAAACCCTACTAAAGCAATACAATAAAAACAAAAATAGGGAAAATATTCTTCAAAATAATTGACAAACATTTCCCCAAAAGCAGCAAATTATCAAAAATTATCAAGAAAATTACAATCAAAATTAGTTGCAGCTGCATGGATAACATGGAGAAAATAGTAACTCAGCCCAATAAAACATTTACAATAACAATATAATGCAGCAAAATAACGCCATTAAATGTAACTGCAAAAACAAAGAAAATTGCCCACTTAACAATAAATGTTTACCCAATAACATTATATGCAAAACTGCCGTAACTAATAACATTAGCACAGACGAAAAAACTTACATAGTCGCCACAGAAAAAAAATTTTTTAGAAATATACCATAACCACAAAATGTCATTTGAAAAAAAATAAATGCACAAATAATACAACCCTATCAAAATACAAATGGAGACAAAAAGCAAACAATATATCTACCAAAATCAGATGAGAAATTATAAAAAGAATAGCTCCATACAGTATTAACAATAAAACTCTTAGACAAGAAAACTGAAATAATGGCTAAATGTAGGCATATAAATAAATAATTAGGGTTAGTGATATAAACAAATAAAAAAATAAATAAATACAATATAAATTTTAAATAAATAAATGAAATAAATATATAAATTTTAAATAAAACAAATAAAATTTAAAACTGCAACTGCAAACCATCAAGTAAAATAAAAATGAAACATTAAATAAACGATATGCATTATTTAACAATTAAATATATGTGCTTGCAGCGCGTGTGAGTATGTAATATATATATATATATATATATATATATATATATATATAAACACCAAATTCTATTAACTCAACCAAACATAATTCATACGCATAAAAATCGAAAATATAAACTCACCATTTAAGCACTACTTTATAAATAACAAAGCAGGCAAGTGTGCATGTACCCGCGTATGTACGTTAATATGTATATATGTGCGCGTTTGTAGAGCTATATACCCGTGTGCATAGATGTGCACGTATGGGTATACAGAAGCGTATAAATACAGACATAAGCATATAATGATATCAACAAACCAAATAAAAAACAAATAATAGCCTAGTGAAGATATATAAGCATATGTGTATGTATGTATATGCATATATATATATATATATATATATATATATATATATATATATAAGCATTTACCATTTAAGTAGATCGTTTGTATATATATATATATATATATATATATAAGCATTTACCATTTAAGCAGATCGTTTGTATATATATATATATATATATATATATATATATATATATATATATATATATATTTAATCATTTAAGCTTTAATAACAAAAAAGAAAGTGAAAAATTAGTATGCCCAGAAATTAAAATCGCTAGCATGTCTAGAAAAGTGGAACAAACCGCACCTGTCGAAAGAAGGAAAATTTAGAAAAAAGAGAAAAAGCAATAGAGTGAGTATAAAATGAAACACAAAAAACGAAGAAAAGGAAAAAATGATCACGACACGCCACACGTACATCTGCGCAGACGAAGGCACATCCGCATAGACAGGCGTGTGGCTGCACGCGCACAAACCAACACACGAACACAAAAAATACACCAATGATAAGTGTATAAAAAGAAAAAAATTGAAAAATATAAGCAATAATTTGGCGATACTCTTGAAGATTGAAGAATGGTCGAACAGGTACGCCAACGAAACTCTGGAGTGGGAATGCTGAAGGTAAACTAGGCTAAGTGATAATTTTTTTACTTATCTTAATCATATATATATATATATATATATATATATATATATATATATATATAATATTCCTGTTGAACAATGGCCGACCATAGCTAAAAGTTTCATGCGTTTTTACTCAGACTCAGGTAGTGAGCAAAAGTTATCTGTGAAAATGGGCATTTTATACTCCTTTGGCAAGTTCAAGATATTACAAGGTTAGTTGGTGCGTATATACCATGCACACAGCAACCAAACTCACCAAGGGTTGTGGGGGAGCAATTCCCATCCGGCCAAGATGAAAATGAGAAGAAGCATGTGTTTAAAATCAAAATTGTACTCAACAATAGCAGGTCCTCAAAATTCCCTTCTATCAGAGCATCTAATTGGAATAAAATACGTAATTCCTAATGAAGTAATGTCACAAGGACACGCAGGTAAAATATGTTCAATGGAAGATTTACTGACAGAGCCTTAATATTTCTAAATAAATTTCCGGTGATTATCATAATATTAATATATAAAAAGACATTTCGGCGTGGTGTAAGGATTAGCAAGCTTGTCTCGCTATATCAATTAAGAATGGTACTCACTGGGGGCCTCATACTTTCGGCCTTTTACAATATTTAAGGTACGCTTAGAAAATCACCGTATATATAGATAGGTAGGTTGGGATCAAATACAGATCGGAATTCGACAGAATAAGATTAAGAAAAAATGAATAAATTGGTAAGTGTTTTCTATTTGTTCTTTGTCATATAGTTAGAGCAGCTAGAACAGATCTCTCTCTTTCTCTTTCTCTCTCTCTCTCTCTCTCTCTCTCTACATACATATATATATATATATATATATATATATATATATATATATATATATATATATATATATAGGTACCTCCACGAAATCGCTAAAAAAAAGAGCATAGTCTGATGAAAAAGACGCCAAACTTTATGAAAACAAAATGTTATCGTCTAAATGCTTATGTTTTTATGAAGTGAAAAGACCAAAGTTTTTTTTTTAATTATTTTTTTAAATTTTTGCTTCTTTTTAGAACATTCTAAATTTTGATTAAAAAAGCCTTGTTTCTCTTTGTACCAACATGGGCTTGTAAATAACAGATAATTTTTAGCACGTTTTTTTTTTGGTATTGCACACATTAATTTGGGAAATCTTGCAAAAATAAAAATAATTGTCAGATGTTAATGAAACTTTCAGAAACTATTCACAGAATATCGAAATTATAATAAATATCTTTTTTTTTTTTATTAAAGTCATGGCAGAAATATTTTTTTATATATTTATTAACACGCCCATAACTAATTTTATGAAAGACACTAGAAATTCGAGCGCACCAACCTTAGTGATTACAATAGTTAAAAGCACAAGGCTTTGAAGAATGCAAATCATGTTTTGTTTTGTTTTTAATTGGAGGCAACGTACCTGAAAATCAGCTCTGAATTGTAACATACAAAACTCAATAAAACAAATATATTATTTAATTTCAAATGCTTTTATTTGTTTTTAGTTGTATTTATGAATATGGACAATATTTTCTGAAAGCAAAAATTTTTTTCAATGAAAACTCAATTTTTAATACAATTATTTGTTATTTCTTTAATTATAATAGATTTTTACATTAAGTTTTAAAAAATATTATAACATTAGTTAAAAGCAACATCAACCTTTCAAAGTGTCCAGATGAGATCGTCATTGTCTAGCGCTTTGAAAATTGTATCGTTTGGACCAATCAGAAGAGCCATGGTAATTAAAAAATGTAATTTTTGTGCTTATAATCGGGCAGTAATTATAAAGTATGGAAGACCAACCAGAATACAATTTAGTTGCATTATTTGAGTTCAGCATTGTTCTCCGCTGTTAAGGCCTTTACTTTTGCGAAACACGTATGGAGAAGTTAATTTGATTTTTCAATTTCAACTGAGAAGAGTACCTATAAGTATCAGTATCATCTTATGAAATTTAACTACTGCTAAACTTTAATTTATATGATCTTATTTTTATATTAATCTCAGTTATGACATTTTTCCATAAATGAAATATCAAAATTAATAATAAAATGAATGGAAATACAAATAACACAGTAAAATGTAATAAATGTACATAAAATTATAATATTTTATGTACACTTCTGATAAAATTTCATAAGAAAGGTACCTATAAATTAATTAGATACCTTTCTTATGAAATTTAATCTCACTCTTAACAGTCTTATTTTTTAATTTCTTTATATTTTCCATAAAGCATCGTAAACGTAAAAATGAAAGCTAAGTACAAAAAAAAAAAAAAAAAAAAATGAAAAATTAGAGCGTAGAAAGTTTTCCTTAAAAGTAACGAGGTAAATAATTTGTTCATTTAAATCTAAATAATTTCACTTCCTCCCATCCGTAGAAAGAATTATCCTCCCGTAAGTTATCTAAACGTCATGAATGTGTCTTTTGTCACTTGTCAATCGACGCAAAAGGTTATGACCTGCTTTGTTTTATTTTCAAATTACATTTTTTCGGCGCAGAAGCTAAGTTAAGCTTGGTTCAAAATATTTTAAATAAACATTATAATTTCTGATTTTATTAAAATCAGTTTTGAAAAAATGATAATTGATTTTTAAAAGAATATCAAATTCAGATTTTCATCTTTTTTATCAAATGATTGAAAATGATTGATTATCTGTCCTTTTTTTTTTTTTTGGCAAAGATTTTTAACGAAAATTTCGGACGTGCTAGGAACGATTAAAAAATGTAAAAAAATACCCCCAAAATACTTTGATCTTTCCTATTTAATAATAATATGAACATTAGACGATAAAAACTTGTTTTCGTCAAGTTCGGCGTATTTTTCATCATGCTATCTCTGTTTGTTTACATTTTCGTGGAGGTACGTATATCTATATCTATATCTATATCTATATATATATATATATATATATATATATATATATATATATGGTTGGATTGATATGAGTTTGTGATCTTGGGTTTCACGCTTTTGAGATCGTCAGACAAACTGATTAATTTTTTAAAAATTTTGGATTTATGTAGATAGCGTGTATTGGCGTTATTATGAAAGTGGGGGGAATCGTCGTCGTGATGTCACACAATGCTAACGCAAACATAGATGCATGTCTGTACACCCGTTAAGATACACAGACACACATACACACTCGCTCGTCCGCCGGGGTTCATACAGATATAAACATATGTGGACAGTATGAGATTTGACATATGTATGTATATGTGTGCTATTGTCTATATACATACGCATTTGTATGTTGAAATCCAAAGATCGGAAGTGTAGCGAAAATTTCTCGTGATTGTCTCATGAATGTATACATGTCTGCAATTTTTCTATTTTTCCACTGAATAATATTTCATCGCATGCACGTATATACGTGTGGTGGGGTCTGTGTAAAATTATGATAGGTAAAATTATAATAAGTCAAAAATTCAAGATTGCATGCCCGTATTCCACCTTCGAAGCCCCCATTTTAAAGCGAAAACATAAGGCACGCCTGGAGTATGCGAGAGAACATGTTGTTTGGACTGACGCACAATTGGATACAGTTCATTTCAGTGACGAGTCCAAGTTTACTATATTTGGTTCTGAGGGCAAAACTTACGTACGTCGTAGAACAGGTGAAAGACTGTCTTCTCAATGTGTCAAGAAAACCGTTAAGTTTGGTGGCAGCAGTGTGATGGTGTGGGGAATGATTTCATCTGGAGGAGTTGTCCCTATCATCCGCGTACATGGCAATATCAATGCTGAGATTTACAAAAGGCTTCTTCAGCAGCATGTGGTACCAAGATTACATCATAATCTTTATGAATCTTCTATTTTCATGCAGGACAATGCACCTTGCCACAAGGCTCAGAAGGTTATGGCTTTATTTGAAGAAGGAGGAATCGCCCTAATGAAGTGGCCAGCCCAGAACCCCGACCTGAATCCAATAGAAAATGTTTCAAGGATAATTGGAGAAAGGGCTCAGAAAAGAAACCCAAAAAACCAGGATCACCCATGGGAGTTATTGAAAGACGAATAGGAGGGAATTACTGCTGATTTTTGCAAGAAATTAATTAGATCATGTGGTCGACGATGCAGAGAAGTCATTGAAAATAAGGGGATGTTTACCAAATATTAAATTTTGTTGATATTTTGTTCACAATCAAGTATTAACAAGATCGTTCCTTAACTTTTGTCCAGTAGCTTATTTCCTTTGTTCCATTTAATCTTTGTTTAAAAAAAACTATTATGTAAATTTTTGTAACGTTGTATAATATTTATGCATTACACCCTAATCTTTATTCGGTAAAAATTTCATTACTAATCCTGCATTACTTTTTAAGTAATACACATATTTATATCTTTGTTGTTTCCGTTCCTTATATTATGGCCGCTACTGTATATATATATATATATATGCTTATATTTATATACACACAATTTTCACATATATATGTATATATATATTTCTCGACAGAGAAACACCATTCCTCATACTTACTTCCCTGACAACTACAATCTTCAAAAATTTAAATGCAACGTCAATTGTCATCTTCTGATGCCTTGATCCCCGTTCTTCTTTTTTATACTTTTCTCCTCAATACAAAGTTTTTTTTTTCTCTCAATTTCACTTTCTGTAAGCCCCTGCATACTAGTGGCACCCACGCCTTGCTAGGTGTGAAATGATCATATATATATATATATATATATATATATATATATGTGTGTGTGTGTGTGTGTGTGTGTGTGTGTGTGTGTGTGTGTATACATACATACATATATATAATAAAAAAGGAGTTAATGATCGTGCGCTTATTTATTTATTTATTTATTTATTTCAAAAAAGAAACAGCGTTTATAATTTTTTTATTTTAAAAAAATAAACCTTTAAGAAATCAATTGACCGGAATTGCCTGAAGATACCGAAAGTGGAATCGGCTGATCTACTGATTACATATGTCTAGCCACACTGATGAGCTGTGAAACAGCGAAACAGTCTGTCTGTGGATGACGTTATATATATATATATATATATATATATATATATAAAAGTAGAAATATTCTATATAACAGAAGAGAATATGTGTTAAGTTCTCACATACTTTGCCTGTTTTGATGCTGGGTGGCCGATCAGTCGCATCACTGTCGATTATCAACTAAAAAGACTTTTGAGGGTGACACTGAGTAATTACTCACCTAATCAGCAACACTGAAGGAGAAGGTGACAATTGTCACGAGGAAATTCTCACATAAGTAAACCTGTATTTGTATATACTCTTGTAAATGTCTAATTCACTCTCTCTCTCTCGATATATATATATATGTGTGTGTGTGTGTTTATTTGTATTCATGTGTTTTAATATAAATTTGTGTATATAAGTATGTAATAATCTTTTTAAAATCGTGAATGTGTAGATGCAAGTATATTAAGAAGTTGTGTGAATCTGTAAATCTCGGACGTATGTTTGAGTACATTGATGCCTTGAAGGCAAGTCACGCCCCTGAAATTCTTTTCTTAAAATTTCTGATTTGTTGTGAAATACTGATCGTTCGTCACTCTGGTTCGTTTCTTCTCCCTCGCCTCTGACAAACCCTGACAAAGTGTAGGCCAATCGCCTAACGAGACCCGAATCCTGCCGGAAGTTGATCAGCACCATTAGTGGAACTTGTCAGACCAACGACAACTTATTACCAGCACCTCATTAAGTCACCGCCTCACTTCCCTTCATTTTCTATTCTTACAAATCAACAACTAGTGTTTATTTTCTTTTGTTTTATTACTGTTTGTCCTTGCCAACTCCTTAAACGTATAGATTCTAAATTTGGCCTGTCAATATGTTTGCTGGACGTTTTCTACGCCTGTCAGTGTTGTATATCTGATGACTGAATGGAAGGGTTCCATAAAATTGACTTGGATGGACATCAGTTCAAATCTTTCTTACAATTCTGCCTTGTTATTTTTACTTAGGTCTATTCGGTGGGTAAAATGATAGCAAGTTTACTCTAGCGTCTGTAACCGGCATGCAAATCCAGGATTTAGAAATCTCTCTCCTACGTCGTACTTGGTGTTTCATAATGTGAATGATCATGGCTCTCCATTGCCAGAATTCGTTTTTGTCTTTCACAGTACTGATAGCAGACACGGAAAAAAAATACAAAATCTCCTACAGAAAGTAGCGTCGGAGAGTGAGAAGAAGGGACTAAGCATAAACTACAAGAAGACGGAGTGTATGGTCGTCAGAGGGTGAGCCCGAAATGCGATCTGAAGGTTGGGAACACTAGAATCAAGCAGACGCGGTAGTTTAAATACCTGAGAAGCGTTTTGACAGAAGACGGTAAGTGCGACACAGATCCGTAGGCGTAGTGGGATGGCCAAGGATACAGATTACTGCGAGACAGTAGGATTTCTTTGGTAACAAAAATAAAAGAATACTGAGCTGTTACATGACATCTGTCCTTCTTTACAACAGCGAATGTTGGACGATTTCCTCAAAGATGAAAAAGAGACTCGAGGCAACAGAGATGTAGTTCTACAGAAGGATGCCAAGGATCTCATGGACCGAACCTGTGAGCAACGGTGAGATCTTAGAGAGGTTGCAAACAAGGAGGAGGCTTATACTTAATATCAGGAAGAGGCAGCTGAAGTTTCTGGGACACATAATGAGGAAGGAGGGCCTTGATAATCTGATACTCACGGGTCGAATAGAGGGAAAGAGAGACAAGAGAAAGCAGCACGTGACATACCTAACGAGCTTGAGCAGGTGGATGACAGACCGTGGTTTGGGGGAGGAAGCAGAGGGAAGGAACTAGTTGAGAGCTGCAAGGGATAGAGGGAGAATTGGAGAGCCATGATCGCTTACGTCCTGAAAGAACATGACACATAAAAAGAAAGAAAGATTGCTTTTTTTCTGCTATTCATTTGTTCCAATCTGTCAAGAAGGTTACCCATTGTTTTCTCATGGCCCTCAAGATGTCAATGTGCCCTATACGCATTAAATTCTCAATACTTTATTTCTTCCTTAGATACGTTTACATTTTTAACAGATTTCTCGTTTCTCAAATGGTAATCTCAACTTTCGTCGCTACAACTAAACCCATCGCCGTAGTAGTTTCAATGATAATCTTCTTCCTGAACCGTGTCTCCTCAGAACGTAGGCAATTTCGTACCACAATTTCGTCTCCTTTGTAGCTCTTAATAATCGTCTTCCTATTGTTATATTTCCAAAACTTGCTCCACCATCCATTTACTCAAAATCATTAAGTTGTTTTTCTCTGTCCCTCTAACCTTCAATCTGTTCTGTGAGTATCAAATTTTCCAAATCTTCTTTCCTCAATGTGTGTCCTAGAAAAGTATCATCTTAATGTTAAGTATCAGTCAATGTGTATCACGCATGACACATGCGTGATACACACATTCGATACATGACTGACAAGGCAGATTTTTTCCCACAGTATGTTGCCATTTCTTTCTGCGGTAGGCCAGTTGCCATCCAATGCTATAGAACCTGGTCTGTCCTGCTATTTACCCATGTGAAGAAGAGGATTCATACCTTTCCTAAGGGTATTTAGCACGTAAGTGAATGTAATGGATTTTGACTGGAATTCGAACTCGGCTCTCCGATTCCTCAATCCGAGCCAATATCCATTACTCCACCGTGCCTCCTCTGATATTAAGTTTGTTTCCTTTTTGCTTCATTTTCTCTAGATCTTCGTCGTTACTCACATGTTCAGTCTATGATATTCTCAGCATCCTCCTGTAGAACCACATTTCTATTGCTTCAAATCTCTTCTTCATCTTTGAGGATATTTTCCAGCATTTACTGCCATAGAGGAGGAGAGGTATAACATTACAGTTCAGTACTCTTTTTTTTTTCTTTTTTTGTACCTAACAATATTTCTCTGTTTCTTAGTATTCTAGTAGGAAAAAATTAGTCAATTTCAATTTTCTTTGGGTTTCTTAAATAAAACCTAAACAAAATTGAATAATTCTTTTTGCTTCCTTCTGCCATTCCATAGAATTTGAATCTCAACACCGCCTCCTCCACCACCACTGCATCCTCCCTCAACACTAACACACTATCGTCGTCCATCACCACCACCACCGCCACCATCTCAATTATTCTCAATCATCGGGTTTCTTGGCCTTCTTTTCATTTTTCAAAGTTTTTTGCGCCTACTCTATCCGAATAGATTTTCGTATTTCGCTTCTTTTTCTTCAAAGAATTCGTATTTTAGGATTTTCTATTTTCTCAAATTCAAGTTAAAATATTTTCTCTTCGACATTTTACCAATTCTACCTTTATCTGTCTCTTTCGAATTCATCTCTGAAACATGCACACTTTCCCTTTCACTAATTCTTTTTCTGTATTAATATCATTTAAATCCGGTATCAGTAAATTTGATACTAACCAATTTGTTTTTTCTACTTGAGTTACTTTTCCATCAAACCCACATGCTTTTCCTAATACCTATCATAGTCTGTTCCCATTTATCTCAATAGCAAATTCGCTTTTCTACCAGTAATGTTATTTGTTTGGTCAGGTTACTAATTTTTCTTCGGGTACCACCGCCAGTCATCTCCTATACAGACGAGCCCATTATTGTCTAATAAACTAAAGAAATAATGGCTAATAGAAGTTTTAGTTCCGAGATGAGACTCTTTTGCTTTATTCATTTTATTGAATCTGTCATTATTCAAACGATGGTTTTTGTTACACTTGATAAAACTTCAAACGACTTTCAGATCAACCTCTTAATCTCCGTCAACCATCTATCCAAACGTAAACACTTTTTTGTAACTTCCCATTTTGTTCTGTTATGTGTAACTAGGATTGTTTTCTGGACATCCTATAAGACGTACTGACAAACGAGGTGAAAAACTATGAAATGAATTGACAACAGAAAATAAGGTATATTGATATTTGCTTGTTTTATTCTTTTATTTGTAGAGAGGTAGAACCTGTTAGGGTCACAGCTATGAGTTAAATAGTGACACCCTCCCCACCAAAAGAAAATTAACAGGTCATTTTTATAGTAAAATGAGTAGCAATACATTTTTATAACCAAATGTCAATCAATACAAAACTAAAATATAAAAATACATAAAGGTTTTATAAAAACATTGCCAACAATACACTTTTATAGTGAAATTGCCAGCAATATATTTTATGATCTACAACCCTGAACCCTAAAAGTATAAAATTATGTAGAAAATATTTAGAATTCGGCATTAAATAACCCGTAGAGATTAATATGTCATTAAACAAAATTAGCCAATCAATATGAAAAGCTGAGTATCATCTACCATGTATTCAAATGTGAAAGCAGAATAATATATATCAGATTTTTATTACTTCAAAGCTCGCAAGAAAATTAAATTTTGGCATTAAATGACCCATAAAGAGTCTGTATGCCGTTAAACGAACAAATCAATCAAAATCATTTATTTGTTTTTTTTTTTGCTCCTCCTCCCACTTCCTCTTCTTTCTTTTTTTTTTTTTCTTTTTTTTTTTTTTTTTTTGCAATTCCTTCTTTCTCTTCTCAGTCGCTTCTGGCCTTTCATTTCCAACTAATTCGAATATTTATTCATTTTTCCTATTTTTTTTTAAATTGTCTTTTTGCCTCGTTTTCGCTGCACCCCCCACCCGGCAACCTTCCATTCATCCCATCTTGCTTTTTTTGAAACTTTCTTTTCACATTTAAAATTTAATCTTCGATTGGCCACCACTTACTACTTTCTCCGCCATATTGCAATCTCATGATGACGACATTTTAACAACGAAATCTATTAACGAATCCACTACGGATGCCCTTTTAACTCCATTTTTACTCTTTTCGGACTGTTTATTTTATTTCAAGTGGAAGCTACTGAAGTAACGAGATTGTAAGATAGCGGCTGTTGGCTTCAACAGCCTGGAGAACGTTTTGATGAGTTGTTCAAACGAGGAATGATCTGGAAATAGAATTAAAAAAAGAAATTAAAACAAACGTTAAAAAGGGGGTTATTTCGGTTAAGAAATTCATTGAAAACTTACTATTGTAACCTCACTCTCACACATTTTATATATTTATATATATATATATATATATATATAATGAAATGGACAAAGTCCGACAATTATTTCAAGACATTTTTATGTTTATACTTTTTTATTTTTTATTTTATAGATACAAATACTTAAGTAAATACTCTGTTTTATAATAAACTGTATTAATAACATTTACCAGCCTGAATGTCCGAGAAATTTTCATAGAAAATATTCGTTCTCCGACAGGAATCGAACCTGTATCCTATACGAAACCGTCATTTAGTCTAATGTGCCTTAACCGATCGTTCGATTGGCAATGTTGATTTTACTGCTTTTAAACTTCAATCTTTCATGAATCTCTCACGTACATTCATATCTGCTCAAAGCGTATCCGAATGTAAACAAATGACGTCGCACATTATGAAAATAATTGCTGGACAAAGTCCGACAATTATTTTAAGACATTTTTATGCTTATACATATATATATATACAATATTCGTTCTCATACTGCACAATTTCTATCTTATCAACCTTTTTTCTTAAATCTTACACCCATTTTTTTAATGTCTATAGGTTTTTGTATGAAACAGTCTTTATTTTAGGAATTATTCGTGTTAATATCATTATCTGTTTTGTCTTTATCACATGCCTCAGCTTAAATTTATTTAATATTATTCGAACGAACATTTATAAGGTACCAAAAAATTGCTTGCTGACTTTTTAATGCCGATACGCAAATGAGTACGTCACGTGTCAGGAAAGTGGTAGGATTAGTGTGATAGCATTACTCTTGACTAATGCGCGTTACGCACACACATCTGTCATAGCTTGAGTAAGGGTGAGGAAATGTAACGGTGTTGTAGCAGCTCGTTCGTCTACTTTATGACTTTAAGGTGTGTTTGTCGGTAGATGTCCCAAATCGCCGAATACGTCAAGCCTTTGGGGATAATGCTGTATGTGAACGCAACGCCAGGCATTGGTTCCAGATTTTCAGATTAGGAGATCCGTCCCTTTTTATGAACCGCGCAGTGGCCGACCACATGTCCTGAATGATGACGACCTGAAGGAGGACAACAGCCAAACCTGTCATGAGCTTGACGAATGCTCCCGTGTTTCTGACAAAACAACCTTCACCTGCACTGCAAAGGGAAAAGATAAAAGTTGAGCAATGGGGTACTTCACACTGTGGGAGGCCAACAAGCAACAACGAGTGACAGCCTGTTTATCGTTGCTTTCTCGGTACCGCAATGTACCCATATCTGACGAAAACATGACATTGGTTGTTATCACGGGGACCTGAGCTTCAAAGCACAAGACAACTTGTACACCCACGTAAGATCATACTCTGAATTTAGTGGACTAGCCAACAAGTGATGCACTATGAGAAAACCATCACTGCGGACCTGTACTCGTAGCAGTTGGGACGTGTGCAACAGGCACTGACGCAGAAGGAGCCAGCATTGGTTAATGGCAAGGAAGTACTATTCTTCCATGACAATGACATGCATCATGTAGAGCGGATGGCTAGGGATACCATACGGCAACTTGGCTGGAAGACACTGTGCCATCCACCTTACTCCTCGGACCTTACATGAACAACGACCTTCGTAGAAAATCCTTCGCAAAAAAAGCAGACTTGCAGAAGGCACTCACAGACGTCTTTGTGTCCAAGGCACCTGATTTTTTCCCGCCAGGGAATTGCGCAGCTGGAGACACGTTAGAAAAATGTTCTGAATGCCGATGGGGTTAATTTGAGGACTAAATGGTATGCCAAATTTACTGTTTACCTTTTTTTAATAAATCAATAACAGAAAAGATTTTTGGTTATCTTGTATTTATATTGTCCTGCTTAAATGTTAAGCGAAGTTCTTATTCAACGCAATTCTCCAGTTAATGCCCATTTTTGGATTGTAAGTTTGAAACCTATAATTAATATCGGATATTTATTTTAATTGTTATAATTGGTACAGAGACATTAGTTAATTTTAATCTTGTCTTATAAATCTGAAGAAAAAGAACGGTGTAAATAAATACACAAGAAAGCTACGAGGTCTCCTTCGTGATAACTTGACCGGGATAATGCCAGGTAATCTTACCAGTATAAATTTATTTCATAATAAAACGGATATATGCGTGTCTCAATGTCTGCGGTTTTATCAAAGGCAAACAAATATACCTGCATGTAATACATAGATTTTCTTGCGTGACTCTAGTTTTGCAGATTGTAAGTTTTTATTTCGATTTTCCCACGCCCCTTTCCTCAGCCCATTTGCTGAGTGTCTACTCTCTTCCAGCATGTCTTTATTGATCGTCCACTCGACGACACCCCCCACCTGATCCCCACCAGCCTTCTTTCTCCATTGCATCCGTTTCGTTCTTGATGCGCTAAATCAAAAAGCTGCTGACAGACACAAATATAGAAACACTTTGTAAATGACGTTCATTTTTATATTTATTTCTACTTTAGAAATTGTCTCTTGCTTCTATTGTTTTTATACGCTGACTCGTTTGATAAACCCGCCAGTCTTAACTAACGATAGGACACACTACTCTAAATCATTACTTGATATCAATTATTTTGTGCGGCTTATCTACCTTTTTCAGGTTATTTAAAGACAGAAAATATTTTTAGAATGTAAGAATACTTTGGAGATAATAATGATTTACTTATACAAGTCCTATAAATTAACACCTAGCTGGGGAAGTAGAGGGCATTTGCTCGTGAGCGAATATTAGGTTGGTGCAAAAATAATGACGGTTTTTGACGTTAAAAAATACGTCAAAACCGTCATTATTTTTGCACCAACCTAATATAATGAACTCAACTGGAATTAGAATTCGGCTCTCTGGTTTCCATTGATTTTCATTACACAATCTGCACATCCAAACTTACAGTAGCTGGTATTCTCAAGTAGTCACCCGTCTCGGTACTGATCAGACCTCAACATTGCTTAAATTTGGTTATCATACGTGAAACGTTGTTTCAACGTGATAAAGCCGTAAACGAATCAGATATAAAGAAAACGGTAGCGAACCACTTAACGAACATCGTTTCCATTTTTGTGTGTAGTACAATATACTCAGCAATTTGATTAACAAAGATAACATTTTTAGATGGCGTGTTAATTGCATGAAAGCAATGGATATCAACTATTCACCTAAATTAAGAACACGCCACGATTACTTGTCAATAATTGGCTAGATGCTCGTATTCATGTAGGCACTGACGAGATAATCATTGTTATCAATGCCTGCTCAGTTATATTTGAGCTTCTTGTACAACCGTTATGTATACTACAACTACAATGAACGGACCTTAGTTATAGTTTCTGGGAGAAAGCAGATAATCTGGAGTAATCAGACCCTCGGTTACGATGATTTCCGAAGAGTTTTGATTATCCAATTTGCATTCAACCTTCAGTCAACCAGTAGTATGGTTTCAGGCATATCTCCTTGCTAGGACAGTCTATCCAGTCATCTCCTTGACAAATTGACCTATTATCATGCTCGGAACGCTATCTTTCTAACCTTTCAGCTACGTCTGTAAACCTGAAATACACATCCAAAACGATAAGAAAACGTCTAACAAACAGAAAGCCTAAGATATTGGGGATGTTAAAATCAAAATTTAAATGCGTATGATCTTTAACAGGTGACTAAAAATGTGCCACAATAATACGACCACAGAGGGAGAAAGTTGTTTTCTAGAAACTAAGCAATGTATTAAATGACTAGAAAATGTTACTAGGAAAAAAGAAAATAGCGCTGAACTTAATATCTAAACTTCTCTTTGTGTGGACATTTTTCTCCCATATGATTCGAAACGACAGAGATGTTCTTCTATAGATCATTGTATCCCAACCTATCACCAAAATGGGCCATGGAAAATTTTAGGTGGGCAACAGAAATTTTATAATTTCTACTGTGCCACTGGGCTAATGTATGGGCCACTGCTTATTGAACGTTCCATAGAAATTTTATTGACTACTCGTCCTTAAATTAATTAAATTTTATGTATGTAAATATTTTTAATATATTTAGATGATGAAAATTTACTAATTACTTAGCGTTTAAATAACTTTTAATTACTCAGGCATTGAAAATACTGTTTCTGACTGTGAAAAAAAACCTGAAAAATTGTAAAAATAAATATTGATAATAAATGGTTGTTTCACTGTGGATGCGAAATAATTTAGATGCTTGTAAAATTGTATGTCCAATAAATAGATATAGAATATATATAATAAAGATACAACTATGTAAAATGGAAGTAATTTTTTACACTATAATATAATAATAATTTCATGGGTCACAGAAACATTCAAAGTGGGCCATCAGCTAAAAAGGTTTAGGAACCTCTGCTCTAGACGAATGCTTAGGATTATTATGAGACGACTGAGCAAACTGTATGGAAATAGAAACTTAAAAGAAGCTGATACTTACAATCAGAAAAGACATCTGTGACTTCTGCAAGACAGAACGAAGGAAAAAGACTCTTGCAGAATTTAACACTGACAAGACATAATGAAGACAAAATATTAAGGGAAGCAGTGAATAATCTACTTAATGTGTTTGCGTGAAGGGATGTCAGAAAAAATGTTCAACAAGGAATGGTAAAGTGACAAAAGTTAGATCAACGAAAACACAGGGAATTTTGGAAAGCCATAATCTTTCTCAATACAAACATTCTCTGGACTTTTAGGCACAACGATCACATTGACTGACGTGCCATTTCTATGATTTCCTTTGCAATTGGAAGTGGACACGATTACAGAAGAAAAACGCCATCTTTTGTCGTCGTTTTTAACTTTATTGGTCCGAATAAAGTGGAATCTCTTTTTTTGTATTATTCAAGGTAAATTATTTTCTATATTCTCCATTCTGTTCCAAGATGAAAGGAAGAAAATGATTATTACAAAATTTAGTGCATTTAATGACTGTTCCATGACCTCATCAAAAACGTTACATAAGAGTATCTACTCGAATTAGATTTCCTCTTTTGTGTATTATTATTTATTTAATACATATATCTACCATTTTCCATGTACTGATATGTAAATCAAATATTTTAAAGAACATTAAATTATGAAAAGTCTCTCACAAAATTTATTTTTGTAGTATTAGCATATCCCATATATATGGTCCCAACTATGAAACGCCGTTCGAACATCGATAATACAGATCGGTTCACCGTAAGAAGTGTAGCCGCTGTTCATACTGACTGAACATGACACAACTGACATAGATATAATTATTTCAATGACACCACCTACCGTTACTTTTAGTACGATTATCCTATGACTTGTGGCCTGTCAGTGTACATTATATTACTATTTGAAGAAATCGATCAGTTCAAATATAATATAGCCTTTCTTATTTTAATATATTGATTAGGTTTCCCAAGTATTACTGACATCATCTATAAACAGCATTATTCTTCTAATCAAAACCTACAGTGTACTATGCTGATGGAATAACCATCGTTGCTCGGCTACACCGAGTTCATAAATGGGCGCAAATGACCATTTAATAAAGTGAATATCTAAAAATAACGTCTGCTCCCCGACAAGGCGAAGAAGATCAGAGAGAATTCAGTGACAATTTGTCATCAAGTCTATATCTGCAGAATGGATCCCCATTGTGAAGCGTCAAATATATTTCCATATAAATGCTGCAGTACACAACGAGGTGTTTGATATTTTCACTACGCATGCGCTGTGTGAATTTACAGATTTTCGAAGTGTTATAATTTATTGTCGTATTTAATTCATTTGGTGCAAAATACATTTTTTTCTGCTTGTTATTGCCTTGCTTCGTTTATGAAATGGTTTATTTTATTTTTTTTATTCAATTCTTATGATTTAATATTATGGCCATTTTATTTACAACACTACATGTATTTCTTAATAAAATATCAGCTATATTAAAACATTCAGATGTTATGTGTACATTATGAATATTTAAAAATCGGTTTACTTGACATAGAAATTAATGTTTCAAGGTAGAGAAAGAAAAAAGTAAATTCCTAGTAAAATAAATAATTTAATAATATTATCGCATCGTTATACCAAAATATTAAAGAGGAACATATGGATGCACATAGCTGGATTTCATCAGCTACTATGACGTACCCAATAACTTCAAAGCTATATCTGAACGGACATTTTCGATATTATGATATGCTGAAATTGTTCTGGTTGATATTATTTTTCTTCTTGGGATTGTAGGCTAAGCTTTATGACTTCGTTTTCCATTCTAATCGCATTTAGAGTGAATCAAATAAAAAACAAAACATGACTTGGAGAATGTAGATAATTACAGACGCTGTATGAAATATCGATCGTCGAGTTCACAGATTTCGGATTGGCTGTCTTTTTAGGAGGGCAGCACATTTCTTATTCAAAGACTTATTTGAAGTTAAATCGAGAGGTTGTTTTAGTTGCTCCACTTTTCCAAAATCACTACTACCAGCGAGATGGTTTTGTAATGAAGTTATCACTAACAGGAATTTTCTCTTCCTCTCTACTTTTCTATTTGTTTAACTATTTTGCTTTATATCTCGCTGCTTTTATCATCGTGACATTGGCAATCTATCTGCTTATTAAGTACCTTTGGATTATTCTATCGATTTACTTATAAATCTTTCATCCGTCTATTAATCTACAGATGAATCTACCTACCTATTTGTCTATCTGGACTGTGGTCCTCTTTAGATGAGCTGTCGATTTGTCTCAATCGCTTTCTCTTTATCTATGAACGAAATACAGTAGCTGATCGCACAAATTTATATTTCTCTCTATTTGTCGATCTTCATTATATCAATAGAATCATTTTTATATGCAGTTAATTTAGACTAATTTAATTTTGCTCCTCTTCGACGTTTCAATTTGCTTCTATTGTAAGTGATCCAGTCAAGTAATCCAGAATCAAAAATGCTGATTTCCTCAGGCATAGAAGTATTGTGTGGCACTGACATTTTAAAACCAACCTTCATAACACCCTCAGTAGTCACGTGTAAGGAGTATTATCTGTTACTTCCTTACACGTGACACGTATCCAATCAAAACATCCTACTGCATCCTACTAACTTTTACATACTTTAGTGTCGACGATTTTGTAAACCCCTCTCTTGAGTGGTTTATAACACATCTATTTATCATCTCTGATTTGCATCTCTGTCCTTGTGCAGAGTGCACTAAGGTGCGACTCTGTCAAAGGACAGAGTCGCAACTAGAGAAAAATATTACTGAGAGGTACCCAGCCCAGGGGAAGTGCTACCCGAGGCCGCGCCCTCTCATTGCACCAGAGAGAGGGACCGGTGCTCCTACCGAGCCCAGCGCAACCGGTCAATTTTTGTTCCTTGCCCGGGTGTACGTGCTCGGATCCCTACCTTAAAAAAGACCTTGTGTCACAACTCATCTAAGTGGGGAGACAGAGTAAATACCTAGTATCGAGGATGTTTGTCACACATATTTAAATATTATTTCTTACTTCATTACACATGACACGTATCTAACCAATTGAGTGTATTGGGGCAGCTGATCATTATTTAAACATATATTATTAAATATAACAGACAATGAATGTTTGTTATGTCTAATCATGAGCCGTTCTAATGTTCGAATATTTTCTTTAATTTTTGGTGAAAATGAAGAAAAAAATTGTCCAAAATTTGGATATTTTTTTATTAAGTTGGTTCTAAGTTTTCAGCTCACCTGAGCCATCCTCAGAGTGGTTCTACAGACATGAAAGAAAGATATAGCTCATGATCAGGCATAATAGGCATTCATTTTCTGTTATATTAAATAATATATATATATATATATATATATATATATATATATATATATATATGTATATATATATATATGCATATTTTATATATACATATACATATATATATATATGTGTGTGTGTGTGTGTGTGTGTATGTATGTATGTATGTATGTATGTATATTCCATTTAAGCATTAATATCAATTATATATGTACAAAACGAAATACAACTTCCCTAGCAAAAACAAAACACTAGTACACGAAAAATAAAATTTGGTGACATGTCGAGAGCTGGAACAAATCGTCACAAAAACTGCAACAGTCGATAGAAAAGCGGAAAAAGAAAAAAAAAAGAAAGAAGTCTAAATAACGCGTGTAAAAGAAAAAATTTAAAAGCATATAAGCAGTAAATGACTGATAGCCCCTCAAAGGTGGACGGGCAGGTCCGCCTACGAAACTCTGGAGTCGGGCCGTTGAAGTTAACATCAATCAGCTAAGTGACATATATTTGCTCATATATATATATATATATATATATATATGTATCTATAAAAGCTTAACGCTTTACTTTTTAAAAAATCGAGCGTTAAATGGTAAATTCATAAAAATGTCTTGTGGATACTGAATGTAAGGTAACGGATTCAAGTGATCTCTTGAATTTTAAAGTTAAACGCTCTATATGTTATTTTTGCTTTTATTTTAATTTTTTACACGTGTATTGGGCACTTTTTATATCACTGTTTCCGGGTCTGATTCAACCATTAACCATATATATATATAAATGTGTATATATATGTATATATATATATAGTGTCAATAAAGTCATTATGCAGTTACAATAACAATTAAGACAAAGCAATTAAACAACAGTTCAGAAATTTATTATTAAATTTATTATTAAAATCATTCTGGTTAATTCTTTTTAATTACAATAGAATGCTATGGTGAACACTTAATTACTATCTGTTTCAATGCTTTGCTTTTCTATTATAACTGTATAGTGATTTAATTGCCACCCTGTATATATATATATATATATATATATATATATATATATGTGTGTGTGTGTGTGTGTGTGTGTGTGCGTGCGCGCCCACCCCCATTAATATATCATATACACTTCAAGATAGTGTCTCCTATGGTGAATGATATTTTATTTAATGTGCGCATAAATATAAAATCATAAAATAAAAGTATAAAACAAAAAGATATCGCATTCTTTTGCTGCGGGGCCTCGCTCCCAATAACCGTTACACTTGACGTCCCGTAGAGCATTTTAGACAACCAGATTTTCAAAGAATCCAAGGATTTAGACAAAGGAATTCTAACTATCACATTGGTTCTTGAAAATGATTGAGATGGTTGAAATTACTTTAATAAAAGAACAACACAATATGAACTTCAAATAGTTTATCCATAACTTCCAGCACAATATTTGACATCTTATTTGAAAATTGGAAAAATCCAATAAAAGCTTAGATAGTGTAAATTCTTTTTAACCAAACTTGTTTAGACGAATACGTGCTGACTATATGTGCTTTACTCATATAACATGTTTAAAATTTGTTGGGAATATTATTTAGTATCGAAGATAACGTTTATAGTGTGGACATAGAAATCAATACTGCATGGTACTTTTGATTTTCAGGCTTTATCTCATATATTACCGAAATACGAATATCCACTAAAAATAACGTTTAAAGTGATAAAAATCTGTGGGATTAATTAAACAAATCTATTTTTTAAATTCCGTTTGTTTACGTTTCGATACGAAACTGTGCAGATATGAAAATCTTAAGAGAAATTTTGCTTAAGGCACAAAATTTAGCCTTCGTGGCCAAGCTGGTTATACAAGATGAATTGAACAGCTGAAGTAATCTTGAGTCGAGGATTATATTGAGGTTTACTGTTATATATATATATATATATATATATATATATATTACTGTATAATATATATATGTGAAAATATTGTAGAAAATAGGAAAGAAACTGGTTTGGTAAATAATCCAAAGTTCCTTAGTATTTTTGTAAGTATTTTTAAAAAATAGTGCTCGATACGAAAGTAGAGCATAAATATAATTAAAGTAAATATAGTTAAAGTAGGCGCTGTTCCATCTTCAAGCGAAATTTTTTGGGAATGACTTATTTCTGAAATTTACGAGTTTTAATAGTATGGTCAGAATTGAAATCAAAAATTTCTATGGTAACATCAAGGGCGGATTGTTTAGAATCGGCAGGGGTGGGGTGTTAATAATTTGTATCAGTATAGAGTTACTTTAACTCAAGTTAATTCAAATATTATTTTGAAGTTTTCGGCTCTTGTTTTGAAACATGAGACCTCTTATGTAGCGAGTTGGAATCATATTTTTAAATAAATAATTATATATATATATATATATATATATATATATATATATAATTCAATATATAGCAAATCTTGTAGCATTTGTCTATTCATAAATATCTCTGTTGTACTGATCATTCGAGTTATTTGTTCTTAATATTTTACTGATATTTAATTTTTCTTAATTTTTTAAAAATTTATTTGAGAGATCTCAGATCGTCATTCTACGATCGTTAAGTAATCAATGTGCGGCGGAAATTAAGACACTTGGCGATGGCTTATTCTTTAAATACATAAATAAATAATAAGTCGTCGGTGATTTCTTAATTTCCGCTTCTTACTTGAATAACGGTTTGGACATTGCTATAAAAAGCAAAAGAAATTAAGAGGAAAGAAATATTAACCACAGATTAATTTCGGTTTCATCAAAGATGTTCGAGTAATATGACATCTATTACTATAGCAATTTAAAAATAAATTTTGGTCTCTCTTACGGCGACCTAACTGAATTACTTTTAACTGTTGAAATTAAAGGTGAACTTCGTACATTCTCTCTCACCAATCTTGTAAGTCAATATGTTTTTCATTGATTCGTTAATGGCAGCATACCTTTCATCTTTTTTCGTTTCAGCAAAATTTGGCTCCAACTGAGGCACATTTTTAAGTTTCTCAGTAAATCGGTTTCTGTATGGAGTATTATTATTGAATGGTTACTTTGGAGCCGAAGTACGCAGTCCATGATAACCGTTAATGGTTACGAGAGAAATCTAAGAAAATAATACAATCAACAAATAATGAGACATTTAAAATTGACATATTTAATTCTTTAATTTTTTCACAAATTCATCGAGGATTTTCTTGCAGAAAATATCAGCACTACTCTCCAGCTTCCACTTCTGCAAAAGGAAGAAGCAACAAACTCCACTGTTTTTCTATTTTCTCATTCACACAGGATTTTCTTTCCATCCTGAACAAAAGATAGTTTTCAGCTGAAAGTTCTGGCAAATAATCTGTACCAAAGATGACAGTCGAGAAGAATTCAAAAAGCCAATCCATCAAAAAGGAACGGTAAATATCCTAAGAAATATGATAATGGTAAGCAAAAACAAAGAAAACAAGTCTATCTTTAGTTTTAATCGAAGAACGTTAACAAAATGATGAAACTACAACTTGCCTAATCATGTCGCCACCCTCGTTAGTTATTTTGGGTTTTGTTATAAAGGAGACAGTGAAATATATAATTATGCAATTATAATCAGATGTATTAAACCCCAAATACGATTCGTAACGCTCTTATTAATTTTGAGCGAATTTATTGTCATCTTAATTTTCGTTTATTTTATCGCAACATTTATGACAACACAAAGAAATGGCTAGACAGCATTGGATCGCAAATGAAAATGAAATTTAAAAATCTCAATAAGATTCAAACTCTCAACCTTTTTAACCTTGCTGAACACAACAATTGTTTTAATAGCTAATCTATGAAAAGTTGATTGTCTTGCAGAAAACCAAATCTAAACTATAAAACAATCACTTCATCCCACGATAATTGTCATGACCATGTTTGATTTGGGTTGCATTATCGAATTAAAATAAATTTAGATAATATGAATATTGCTAAATAATAAAAGTCGTAATGATATTTATGACAAATATTAGACACAAAAAATATTGTGAGCTTCAAGTTAAACTGTTGAACTTGATTGAGGCTACAGAAAATTTATATATTCAAATGTTTCTAATCATGATTTTTAAAACGGGAGTAGCATAGATTTTACCACCAATTAAAAAGCCTTATTTGTGTAGTGGACAAAAAAGTATTGATATTTGTTTCTCAGTGTGAGTTACGTGTTTCAGTCGTAATTACCTCATTTGAAAGCACATCACCATTTATTACACATCTCTAATTGAATTCTAGGTAAATATTATTTATTTTAACAACATTTAATGTTTGAATCTCATCAAACTATAGTTTTGTTTTATAGCAAATAGAATGCCGTAAATGAAATAGTATAAATAATTTAAAAGAATATTCAAAGATGGCATCGCGGACTACTTTTGAGAAATAAGTCTCGAGTTTATTAAAGATTTATATGTTGTTTTTATATCAGTATATTGCTGTTGTAACAAGAATAGAAAAAGAAACAAATAGTATATCAAATGCAGTCCTTTCCAGATTAAATTTTCTTTTTAATAATGAGATAAAATGTTCTTTCTGCCACATGATCAATATAAGACATGTCACTGGAGAGAACGATACTACGTTTTTAACGAAGCAAATATCTGAGAAGACGTCGCAGTCATTCATGTTTTTTTCTTGGTAACACGGTAGCGAGTTCACAGTCGCTTTTTGTAAACGACTGTGCAATCGGCCATTCTTCATAATGATTAATTCTACTGTTTATACTTGACCGGGTTTTAAATAATGGTCTACAAAATGAAATGAAACATTCAACCTGTGCCAAGAATTGTTCCTATTCCAATAGAAACATTTTCTTTATTGTTTGGCAAATAGTTTTATATTAAAAATACTTTTATATTGCAGTCAAAAGACAATAATACGAAAGATCACATGAAGTGCCAAAAAATTAGAGAACACCGTTTCCAGCGGAGGAATGTCGCCGCCATCCTGCAGCAGACAGTCATTTAGAGTCAACCTGCCACCGTCTTCTAGACGAAGACTCTCCGAACATTGCATAGGATTGTTCTCGACCTCGATCAGCAATATAGGCTCGATAACGGTGTCTCATGAACAAAACCTCATCACGATGAGGAAACACTGTCGACGCCCCACAGCGCAAACACCGACATTCCGTCATTATCTTGAGGTTAAAAGGAATCTTCATTTGGGCGCCTTTGCTCGCAGCCTCCGCTCCGAATGGTAGAATCTATCCTGTCGTCCTATAGACAGTCGTCGAAACAGGGCAGACCCAGAAACGTATCGTGATCACTGCTCCCAGCATATGAATGTTGCCGCCATCCTGCAAGAGAGAACTCGTTCAGAATGAACCTTCCACCATCACATGGATGAGAACTCTCTTAATGGTGGTCCCAGTTCGCAACAGTAGAGTGTTGCGCCGTTCTGCTATACACGTTCATAAAAGAGTCGCCACACCAACGTTGCTAAACAACGTGGCATGATGTCTACGAGCAAGTGGAGTTATCGTAACTAAATCAAAGCACCTTTCAAAGATATTCATTGATGATTTCTGTTTGTTGGGTGAATCTACAGATAATTTTGTGGGGTCCAAAATTTGCTCAATGATGCTTAGGCATTAGTGGAGGACATGGAATTCTGTGAAATATTCCTGGGATCAGTTCCCTATCACTTTTATTATTTGTTTTATAGAAAATCGCCACTTGGAAATATGACGAGTATAAAAGAGTGTAAATGATCAGTAACAATATCTGAATATATTTGCTCTTATCGAGACCGGCTCCATTTTTACTAAGGGTTCTTGCTAACTATAAACAGATACGTTCAGTATAATTACAGATTCACTACGAAATACTGCTGTCAGGTTGGACTCGTAACATCATTAAGTCTCAATCACAAACGAACTCTACTGTTTGACTGTTAAAACATAACACGTCTCCAATTTTCCATGGTTCAATGTCGATTTTCTTTGGACCATTAAATGATGGCTAGTATTAGTAACACAACAGCTTATATTGTTCATCAATCACGCTGAAATCCTATTAATATATATTGAATTAGGATATGAGTTTATTCAATTCCTTCTTTCATTTGGTGGCTGCAATCGTTTTCAGCCACCTACCACTAATATCTGTCCAGAATTAACATATTCATTCTATATAGTTTCAATTGTTGCCAGGCAAAAACCTAGAGCTTTAACCAGTTCAGAGTTAGCATATTCAGATTTTCCGTCCCCAACATTTATTTTATATCCAAACAGTATTAAAATGTATCGGCATACCAGTAACGCCACAGCCACACTACCTTTTTACCTACTATATCATCTAGTTGATCCATTTCTACAAGGGTGGAATACACGAAACAATCCAGAACTCTTGTTTCTAATTGTTTGCCGTGAAATAAGACTCTTAACACATGCTAGGCTTTCCTCAAGATACAGATTTTAAACAAGGTTTTCTTTACCCACTGTAGAATGTACTTGTTGAACGGCATATTAACTTGTCATGGGTGATTTAATCTCAAAATTTAATTTTCTTGGGAGCATTAGTAATTTCTATTATAAAAAATGTATTATTGGTAATATTCTTTTCCTTGTAAAAATGAAATTCTGGTAATTATTTTACTATGAAAATGTATTGCTGTCACCTTCACTATAAAAATGCTTTTCTACCCGTTCATAGTGTTTTGACGTCACTTTTAGGGTTAACTATTTGACCATAAATGGAATAACAGCAATTAAGAGTTGGTTCCACGCTCCTCAAAACCTCCTGGTCAGAAGCCTTGCTGCCGGATGTAATTTATCGTCATACCCAGGACGAATTGTAGTATCAACTTCTTAAATAACTTCTTCCTGATAGTGCACGAAAATGTGTGGAAAATACAACTCAAATTTTCATCTAAAGTTTGCATTATCAATTAAACTCTTTTTAAAAATTAAGATGTCTAATCAAACTGCCATATTGGAATATTTTATTTTTGATAATAAAAAGAAAAAAGGTTTGTTATTTTAACGATGGATTTCGTGGGGAAAAACCAAATAAATAAAAAAATTATTTTTAGTAAGTGAATTCTTATAATTTAGTGCCTTTTTTCCCGTTCAGGCTGTGTTCGATTGAGCCAATGAATTGCTTTCCAACTGATGATGATTATTAATCTTTCAGTATTCTGTTATATCGTCAATTTTCCTTCCTTAAATTGCTTGGGTGGGTCGCAATATTTAATCTGTTAAATTTCTTGTGAATATATTGCTCGTGGCAATAAGCAGTTTGCAGTTGATTACTTGTTCATAATTGATGACAGTTTAATTGGATTGTAGCCGATGTCTCTTGAAGTGGGCGCCGTCTGTGGAGAACGGCGATCTAGTCCTAAAGCAATCAAATAGAATCCACTCATGAAGAATAATTCTGTCAGGGTGACATATTGCTATATTATTCTTGGTAAAATTATGGAAGACATAACACACCCACACACACTTTCCATTCAACTCTATATTAAGGATATATATATATATATATATATATATATATATATATATATATTATAATAATATTTTTGTTTAAAAATATGATTCCTTCGCTACATAAGAGTTCTCATGTTTCAAAAACAAAAAAAAATTTTTAGGAATCCAGTTTCCTAAAATTTCGCTTAAAGATGAAACGGGACTAAACACCACAAAACAAAAAATATTATTATAATATAAGCTCTACTTCTGTATGGAGCACTGTCTTCTTAAAAATAAAAACAAAAATACTAAGGAACCCCGGATTATGCACCCAACATGTTCTTTTCTATTTTCTGCATACCTGCACAATGATATATATATATATATATATATATATATATATATATATATATATATATATATATATATATATATATATATATATATTAATTGATTTATGTTCATATAATTTTCAGATACATGTGTAACTTTATATAATCTTTATCCTTATTCTTTTCCCGAATTTTAAAAATCCGAGGCGAATATGCGCCATGTTTAGTTGAAGACTTGCAATGTTCGTTAATAAATTAAGCATTAAGATATTATATTATGATCGCTCTTATACATCGAGGGTTCACTTGCCAGGGATAATCATTGACGAGTTTTGTTTGTCGGGTGAATCTGCAGGTAATCTAGTAAGGTCTACAATGTTCTCAATGGGATTTCAATCTGGAGGGCCCCAGGAGCCAATGGAGTATCTGGAAGTCAGGACAGGTGTTACTGGGATCATTTCCATAGTATTTACGCACGATTAAGTAACGGTTACATTACAATGCTGAAACTGACCTTCGTCACTTGTAAAACATGGCTAGTGTAAATGATCTACAACAATATCTAAATATTTCACTCCTATCAAGACAATCTCCATTTTTACTAAGTGTTATTACTAACTCTTATAGAACATGACCAGCACAATTATAGATTCACTAGCACTTTGGACAAAATCCTGCTGCCAAGCTGTACCCATAACATCGTTCAAACTCATTCCTATTCGAACTCTTCTGTCCGCCTGTGAGTAACATTACTCACCACACTAGACGCCACGCCACCAATTTTTGATCGTTCTTTATTTCAAATATATTCAAATTGCAAATAATGGAAAACACTTTAGTAGGATAATATTGAAAGAGGTTTACGAGAAACATTTTGAAATGACACTTAACTGATCCCATAATGATGAAGTAAACAAAAAAAAAAAAAGTAAAAATAATATCACATTTCTTAATGAAACGAAAACACGAGATGTAAAGCAGAATAGGGACAAGTTTAGTCATATTTGACTTCCGAAACAATTTTCAAGCTAACACTTATGCGCGTGATGGGGTAAAGATATTCTTGAGTGGGGACACGCATACGTACAATATAATTATTTTACACAGATAATATCAAGTTTTCAATATAATCTTATTCTTTGTCAATACATTTCATTCAGTAAACGATTATTTACCAATTAATGTCTACCGTCCTAAATATAGCACATCACGGAAAGTTCGACACTGAAATCGGAAGGTGCATTGGAATAGTGAAATATGCCTCCCAAAAGATAAATATATATCCCAAATATGTAGAACCCTATAATTAATAACGAAGTTTTATAAGCTTATGATTGATACTAAATTGTCATAATATAATAATAATCGTTCAAAGTATATATACATATATATAGAGAGAGAGAGAGACAGGAAGAGAGACAGAGATAGAGATAGATAGATATATGTACAGATCTATATATGGACATATACAGAGATATATTTAGATATAGAGAGATATATTTAGATATATAGAGATATATAGAGACCAGTGTTGACTTTAGCTCATCAATGTTTGCCGGGATCATTACTGTTGTGGATTCCGGGATGAAATCCGGTCTCAAATGAATGACAAACGCAGGAATGAAATATAGCAAATAACTGTATTGACGTAATAATACAATTAGTAATACGGTTAGTAGATCCAGAAATGCGGTTAGTAGCAATAATAATATCTATACATTCTGGGAAATTCAGTATCGAAGTAGGACTTCCTTCTGAGTCTACGTGCTCGCAACTGTGACTCATACAAAGCGGTTACGTCACACTCTCACTCTCTCACTCCCAATTAGCTACAACCCTTCACTAGTAGTCTCCGACTCGACTCTGTCACTCACTCGTCTCCGTCACTCTCACTCTCTCATTCCCAGGTATTCACCGGCAGCAGAACAAGTACACACTGGGCGAGTCCACTTGTATAAAAAGGGGTGGACCCCTTAACAATTACAATCTTTGACAAAATATACAACTGGTTTAACTTAGATGGTAAAATGATTCATTTACGATAACTAAAATAAATATTTTTTTTAAAAATCTCTGTGCAAGAAATTAAAACAACACATTTTGGTATTTTAATATTAATAGTAATTATTCTATAAAAATAAACATTTATATTTAAAAAAAATTACAGACATGTTAGAAAAAAGAGTGAGGACAAAATCTTTGATATATTTGTTTGTTTGTTTGTTTATTGCTCCCTTTCCATTTGTTTTATTGTTTTATATACTGGTTATCAAGTCACTGGAGATAATATTTCCTAAACACTACCCCAGTCACACTCCTCACCCCAACCATCCAGTCAACGTGTTAAGGCTGCTACTTTCTTTGATTTTCGCCGACCTTGTGTCGGGCTAAATTTTATTTACCCTTTTCCAATTGATACATTCCGCTAAAAAAATTATACTGTATGGAATAAATTATTAAAAATTGGCAAATTGAATAAATAAAGTTGAAATAAAAATGTGTTCTTTCAAAAATAGGGCATACAAGTCAATGAGGTTTTTAAAAGATTATTTATAAAATTAAAGCGTGAAAGATATTGCCTATTATGTATGTCTCCAACATAAAAAGGCTCATATCTACGCAGCCCGACTAGCCACGTTAATTTCATGCATTTTTTCTTTTTTTACTTTCTTTCTTAGTTTTTTCTTTCTTCTTTATTATGAACAATGTCAACAAAATTTATTTCGGTCACTATTTTGAGGTACGAAGTTAAGACAATTTTAGGTCACGCTGAAGTCAAGAATTAAAAGAATGCACTACGAAAGATTATTGTTGCTTTGAAATAGATATACTTGAATGCTGGCTCACTCGGGCTAAGCCCAACAAACCGGATTCCTGGGTCGCCACTGATATATATATATATATATATATATATATATATATATATATATATATATATATATATATATATAAAGAGAAAGAGAAAGATAGTAGGGTTGATGGATAAATTGTCTAAATTACGCAAAAAATGTTTCTGATTTTGTCGACAACACAGTCAGTTGCAAACTGTTTACAAAAAAAAGAGTACTATGAAGTAATTCACTCAACCAGAAATTTGGAAACGGCAAGCCGTACTGATTGACATTTACGCCGGAAGTTTGAGAGTTTGGGATTCGGGAAAAGCTGGGTGAGTCTAATGGTGATTACGATGGTGTTTGTAATGATCTCTAGTGATGTCAACGTTATACTTCCCTTCATCTTCTCACAGGGCCTCAGACTCGACACTGAGACCTACATCAAGTGCCTTGAGGTGGTAGTGCAGCCCTGGGTCAAGAAGGTGGCTTCTGGAAGAACCAGTGTCTGGCACTGTGCCTCACACTCAGGTGAACACGGTATATATTTCAGACAATTCCTGCGACCACATTACACCTTACATCTGGCCACCTAAAACCTACCCTTCAACTCTCTTGATTATTATGTGCGGGACCAATAGTTGAGAGACCAACAACACTACTTGTAACACCAAAGATGAACGGAAGGCAAAGGTTATGGTAATATTCAGTAACTGAAACAAGAAGAGCGTCCAGAAGCTTTGCAGGAGATTTTGAAGCGGTCTGGGGTCTGTGTTTGAAGCCAATGGCTTTTTTATTGAATAATTCTACAGTTTAGTATTTCAATATTTTTTTGTAATTTTGCTTAATACTGGTTTTAGTGTTGCTATTATTATTATTATTATTACTATTATTAACATATATATATATGTTTTTATATTATTAATGTTATTATTACTATGACTTATTTTTACTATTTGTACTATATCACATCATTATTTTTAGTATTATTATTATCAATACCACTTTATTAATATTATTATTATTATTAATAGTAATAATAATAATAATAATACATTTATTATCATTTTATCACTACAAATCTTGATTTTCAAGTGTATATTTAATAACTACGTATGTAAACATCATTTTTAACCGAATCATTCTAACAATACTACGAACTCGTGTGACAGAAATATTAGAGTAAACTGTAAACCACGAGAAATACTAGAAGATTGCATTAGTCATGAACATCTGAGTGGTACTGTCGGCGTGGAGTATAATGTAATCTTATTAATATATACTTAATAGCTGTTATTTAGCATTGAGTATTGTTTTTCTTAAACCAACGGATATATGTATGTATTTATATGTGAACACATAGACGTGCATTATATATATATATATATATATATATATATATATATATATATATATATATATAATTATTTATTTAAAAATATGATTCCAACACGCCACATAAGAGGTCTCATGTTTCAAAACAAGAGCCGAAAACTTCAAAATAATATTTGAATTAACTTGAGTTAAAGTAGGCTCTGTTCCATCTTCAAGCGAAATTTTTTGGGAATTTCGCTTGAAGATGGAACAGAGCCTACTTTAACTCAAGTTAATTCAAATATTATTTTGAAGTTTTCGGCTCTTGTTTTGAAACATGAGACCTCTTATGTAGCGTGTTGGAATCATATTTTTAAATAAATAATTATATTTATGCTCTACTTTCGTATCGAGCACTATTTTTTAAAAATAATTACAAAAATACTAAGGAACTTTGGATTATTTACCAAACCAGTTTCTTTCCTATTTTCTACAATATTTTCACACATATATATATATATATATATATATATATATATATATATATATATATATATATATATATATATTCATTTGGTTATATTCATATATATATATATATATATATATATATATATATATATATATATATGAAAAATATATAGATTGATTGATATGTGTGTATATATATATATAGATATATATAATATATATACAGATATATAAATATATAGATATATAAATGTGTAAATATTTAGTTGGATTGATGTATATATATATATGTATGTGTGTGTGTGTGTGAAAATAGAAAATAGGAAAGAACTGGTTAGGTAAATAATCCAAAGTTCTTTAGTATTTTTGTTATTATTTAAAAAAAAAAACAGTGCTCGACACAAAAGTAGAGCCTAAATATAATTATTTATTTAAAAATATGTTTCCATCGCTACATAAGAATTATCATGTTTCAAAACAAGAGCCGAAAACTTTAATATAATTATTTGAATTAAATTGAATTAAAGTACCAAGCTCTGTTCCATCTTCAACCGAATTTTTTTTTTTTTTTTGAATAACTAATTCTTGAAATTTACGCGTTTTTATAAGCATATTCATTATTAAAATTATAATTACTATGGTAATGGCTAGAGCAATTATTTAAAAAAAAAGGGGCGTATGGGTTAATAATTTGTATCAATATCTCAGTTGCATTCAAAGAGGTCAAGACAGGGTAAGGTTCGGGTGTCTAAATTTAAAGCGGAAGTCTGGTTAAGTGTCTATGGAGATTTATTTATTTTTTATTTTATTTTCTTTCCTGAAAGAGTTTTGTGTATATAAAAAAACTGTCATACTTAGCTAACATTTGGGTTTTTTTGACGACTTCATAAAGGTTTTTTTTTATTATTGGGTAGGTCTTTTAAACTAAAAACTTTTTTCTTTTTTTTCTAATAAAAGAAAAGCCACTTCCAAAAACATCTCGACCAAATAGTTAAAAGCATAAATGTTTGTGATAAAATGCTAGTTAAGTCTGACAAAACTGGCAACTTCTATAAATTGACAGCAGATGACTACAACAACTTAATTTAAAAAAAAAATTAACTAGGACTTATAAAAAAGCTCACAACAACAACATAAATATGGTTGATAGTATTAACAGAACTAGTAAAAAAAATACTGATAAATTAAAAATTATCGATAGAGTAGGTAAACTTGCTGTAAAGGAATGTTACATCACTCTTAAGGACCACAAACAAGATTTTATGTAAAACCCTACAACAAGAATGATTAACCCAACCCGACCCGACATAGGTAAGATCAGCAAAAGAATCCTGGAAAGAATTAGTTGGCAAATTATAAACCACCTTGGATTAATATTTATGGATTAATACCAAAGATTTCATCAATTGGTTTACCAATATTAATAATAAAACTGATTGCATCCTTCGATGTTCGATATTGTGGATTACTACCAGTCAATATCGAAGGATCTGTTCATGACTGACCTGACAAAGGAAGAAATGAATATACTTCACAGTGCAAAAAAAATCTGTCCACATTCATAATGGGGACGAATGGATTAAAAACAAAGATGACCATTTTGACATCACTATGTGATCTTTTTAATACTGTACAACCTGAAGGCGCGCCGTAATTTAGATATTAAGTACATAGGGCTGTACAGAGATGTTGGGCTCATGGTAGTGAGGAGTTCCACTAATTTTAAAATAGAGAAAATTAGAAAGATTATATATAGTGAATTTAGAAAACTCAATTTAAAAACAACAGCCTGTACAAAATTAAAAAGGGTAAACTTCCTCGACGTAACTCTGGATTTAATAAAGAACACATACCTACCTTATAGAAAACCTAACACTAACCCCTTTATGTACACCCTAAGTCAAACCACCCTCCATCCATAATTAAGGATATACCCTCATCAATAGAGAAAAGAATCAGCATTAACTCGCTAATAAAGAAATATTCCAACAACACAGTAGTTTTTATAACGCAGCCCTACAAAATAGCGGATACAAAAATGCTAACATCAATTATAGAAACAGGAAAAGAAAAATACCCCTCCGTTCAACCAAATGGTTAGTATTAAGCTAGGACAGAAATTCCTAGCTTTAATTGAAAAACACTTTCCTACAAATAGCAGACTTAGTAAAATCTTTAATAAAAACACCCTAAAATTAAGTTACAGTTGCACTGAAAATCTAGAAAGTATAATAAAAAACACAATAATAAAATCCTGAACAAACCCCCATGCTTGAATAGTATTAATAAAAACCCTAAACTTAAATTAGACAAAAATAGAGAAAAATTATGTGATTGTAGAAACCCAGAAGACTGCCCATTGGAAAATATATGCCGCGTAAAATCTGTGGTATACCAATGTACCAATCTCATCCATTGAGAGTCCTAATACTAATATGATATACATCGGGTCTACAAAGAATGAATTTAAAACCAGGTGGAGACAGCATAAAAGCTCCTTCAGCAATATTAATAAAAGAAATCAAACATCTCTATCTAAATATTTTTTGGCATTTGAAGAAAATGAATAAAACACCAAAAGTAAAATGGAAAATTATAAACAAAACTAGAACTTGTAAAACTTATGATGACCCATGCCCTTTATGCCTACATGAGAAACTACACATTATCAAGTTTCTAAATAATGAAAATTTATTAAACAATAGATATGAGTTAACGGTTTTTTGCCGACATCGTCAAATTTTCGCATTTAATAATTAGCTTAAAAACAATTAAATAGTAAATACAAATTTTAAACTTCTTAGTCTAAATAAAAGGCTTAAAGGACCTACACAATAATAAAAAAAACCTTTATGAAGTCGTCAAAAAACAAATGTTAGCTAATTATGACAGTTTTTTATATACACAAAACTCTTTCAGGAAATAAAATAAAATAAAAAAAATAAATAAATCTCCATAGACACTTAACCAGACCAGAGACGATGTCATCTTCCGCTTTAAATTGAGACACCCCAACCTTACCCTGACTTGACCTCTTTGAATGTAACTGAGATATTGATACAAATTATTAACCCATACGCCCCTTTTTTTTAAAATAATTGCTCTAGCCGTTACCATAGTAATTATAATTTAATAATGAATATGCTTATAAAAACGCGTAAATTTCAAGAATTAGTTATTCAAAAAAAAAAAAAAAAAATTCGCTTGAAGATGGAACAGAGCTTGGTACTTCAATTCAATTTAATTCAAATAATTATATTGAAGTTTTTGGCTCTTATTTTGAAACATGAGAACTCTTATGTAGCAATGGAATCATATTTTTAAATGAATAATATATATATATATATATATGTGTTTGTGTGTGTGTGTGTGTGTGTATATATATATATATATATATATATATATATATATATATATATATATATATTTCAACATTTTTTACTATCAAACGTCAATGTTTCTTTAATATAAGAAAGTTGAAGATGATCCTGACAACATGTTTCCCATTTTAAATCAAGAGTGCTATTTATTGAAATTGGGATTTGAGAAAATACAAAGAAATAGCCTCGTGTGCCTTTAAGAATAATTTCTTGAACAAAACAGAAACCTAAAGAGATTAGAACGAAGCAAAAGATGACTTGAGTTTATGGAAGTGAATTGAAAGAGTTCCAAATGAGACAGTAAGAAGTAAGGCTGAATATAGAATAAAATGATTCAGTTGGTAGAGAGTTAGGAAAAAAGGTCTATCAGGGAAAAGTTTAGAATGAAACGAGAGGGAAATAAAGAAAGTCAACGGGAAAAGAGAGAAGAGGAAAAAAGACAAAAATAGTAAAAAATAAAGACGTAAAAAAGAAAGAAATCTTGGGGATATTTTAAATTCAGTTTAATCCAGAACATTGAAACGAAAACTCTAGAGTGTGATTAAATGTTGTTATTAATTAAAAGTCTTTAGAAATTAATGATCAAGATTTGACAAGTGGCACTAGTGATACGTGATTCTCTATGCACTAAGGTATTCGCCTATCAAGAAATATATATTAATCGATTTTTTGATATCGATTACGGGCTTCTTCTCGCTTCCTTAATGTTTTCCCGCCCAGGAAAAGAAGTGGGGAAAATGGAGCTTCGGAACACTGAGAGAAAAAAAAAAAAAGCAGAGATTATTTTTGTCTTTTTTTCTTGTTGTTTTAAATTCTCGTTTTCAAGGCAGTTAGTGAAATCTCTGGTTCGTCAGGGAAATATTATTAGAGTTACCGGCCGGGCGGGGGGGGGGGCGAATTGAACGCTGGTTATCTTTGTCTCTGAGGGAGGCAATAGATTGTAAAGGTTTAGCGAAAGGAAGGCAGTAAGAAGTTGATGAATAGAGAATAAAGAAGGAAATGCGAAATGAAGAAAGGAGAAAGAAAAGTATGATCAAAAGGAAGAGAGGAAGAGAAGGGAAGAGAGGAATAGAGAGGAAGAGAAGGGAAGAGAGGAATAGAGAGGAAGAGAAGGGAAGAGAGGAATAGAGAGGAAGAGAAGGGAAGAGAGGAATAGAGAGGAAGAGAAGGGAAGAGAGGAATAGAGAGGAAGAGAAGGGAAGAGAGGAATAGAGAGGAAGAGAAGGGAAGAGAGGAATAGAGAGGAAGAGAAGGGAAGAGAGGAATAGAGAGGAAGAGAAGGGAAGAGAGGAATAGAGAGGAAGAGAAGGGAAGAGAGGAATAGAGAGGAAGAGAAGGGAAGAGAGGAATAGAGAGGAAGAGAAGGGAAGAGTAAGAGTTTTTTAAATAATGATCGGGAGAGAAAGACATCAGCCTCTTTGGAATGCATTGAGAAAGAAATGAAAAGAAAAATGAAAATATAAAAAAGAACATATGAAAACTAAAAATGTGTACGAGGGCAAAAAAACATGTGAAGTATAAAGGAATATACTTTTAAAAATAACAGAAATTAATAGAGCGAACCAAAAATTCAGCAAATAAAGTATTAATCATGTAAATATGCATTTCTTTCTCTATCTCATATATATATATATATATACACACACACACACACATTAAGAAATGGACAAAGTCCGACAATTTATTTATTAAAGACATTTTTATGTTTAACGTTATAGATACAAGTATTTAAGTAAATGCTCTGTTTATAATAAACAGTATTAAATAACATTTACCGGCCTGAATGTCCGAGAAATTTTCATAGAAAATATTCTTCCTTGGACAGGATTCGAACCTGCATCCTATACGGAACATTCAGGCCGGTAAATGTTATTTAATACTGTTTATTATAAACAGAACATTTACTTAAATACTTGTATCTATAAAAAGAACGTTAAACATAAAAATGTCTTTAATATATATATATATATATATATATATATATATATATATATATATATATATATATATATATATATATATATATATACTATTACTACTATACTATTCTGCAGGAACCAAGTTCACTGTAATGATAAAAATAAACAAAGAAAACTTATCCTCGGTTAAAGAAAAAAACTTCCAAAATGCCAATAATCAATGCCATAACAAAAATCAAATGTCCCTATAAGATAATATTTTCTATGAAGTCCAACATTTAAATTATTTAAACCCAGTCATGCTGCTAACGCGCCAGGGTCTTACTGAGTGCGAGAGAATATGAGAAAAAGAAAGAGAAAGACAACAATAAAAAAAAGAGGAATTAAGAAGACAAAAGATAACGATTGGCATTGCATTTACATTTTTAAAGATAAAATTTGACTAGAATGCAAGACGCTAAAAGTGAGTTCCACAAACGAGAAGAAAGTGTTAACATAGAACCTATGGACCTATCTAGCCATTTCAACTTTAAAATGATGAGACCTAACTGTTAATCCGAGCTTACATTCTTAAAACGATGTACATTTTTTATAGAAGGCACAGGAAATCTACGTTATGGCGGTGATAAAGTGATTGAAGCTGAGATGCCAGGTCAGGATAGATAGTATTGCAGACTCTTCTCTGGATATTATCAAGCATCTCTAAATCTATAGCAGGAGTCTCTTGTAGGTTAGCATCATCCCTACTGATGGAAGGTAAAACAGGTTCTATATGGCGATTAAAAAGAACGGTTTCGTTTTGGAGGCGTTTAAATTAACAAGCCATTTCTTGTCCCAGTTAACAACAGATTAAAGTTCATTTTTTAGATCAGCTGAAAATTAAACATTATCAATCCTAACAGAGTGACCATTAAGACAGGAATAAATAGTTGTATCATTCGCATAAATACCGAATTGAGAACTGGTGATATCAGGAAGGCCCATTGATAAAAATTAGGAACAATGCCAAAAGATCTAGAAAAAAGAGTGACCATTCAAGATAACTTTCATTTGACGACTTCATAAGAAAGATTGATCAGATTAAAAATTCGTCCAGAAATACCATAATCTTTCAAAAGACCAGTATGCAAAACTCTACCAAGGGCGTTCGAGATATTCAAGGCAACAGGCATAGCTTCAACATTTTTATCTAAAGTTTAAAAGACTCTTTCTCTAAAAAAAGCATTAATATATCAAAGAAGCAAAAACCATATTTCTTGTCTAAAAGAAAACACTGCGAAGTGAGATATTTAATCAATTCTAATTTGATTAGAGTCTCTGGTACGTTGCTAAAACAAGCTAGAAGGCTATTAAACCGAGGGATAAGACGGTTAGCTTGAGTTCTTAGACTTGAACTACAGAAGATGCAAAAAGCAGTAAGACATTTATTGTCGTGTTTAGAGAGAATAGGAGCCAGTTCAGTGGCAAATATTCTTAAGAATTATTGCAGTGCTACCATCAAGTCCGCATGCTTTGTGGGGATCAAGTTTAAAAATGATAGCATAAACTATAGTCGAAGTTATATGCGTATCACACTGTACAAACACAGTTATAAGTTGGAAGTCAGCAAATGATAATGCCGATGAATCAATTGGAAGAGAATTTACGAGCAAAATAATTTCCCTTATCAGCGGTTGATGATGACAATACCTCAATTTGAGTACAGAGTCGAAAGATATAATACTTACTCTTATTTAACACACTATTACAGAACCGTCAGGACTCACGAGAATTTGCTAGAGGTTATACAGTGCCTCATTCTATCAGCGAACAAAGATTTAGACACGTTTACATTTCGCGCAGACACAAAATGGCGTTCGTTGTGATCAGAACTATCATGTCGGTACAGCTGGAAAGAGTGATTCCTGTGGGCTATAGCGGCTTAATAGGCAGGTCTGAACAAAGAGAATATTACAATTTCACTTGGTATTTTCAAGAAGGCACTAAAACATCGACTTGAAAAGAAAGGGTAAACAACCTGACGCACGTGGATAGGTTGAAAATATTTGTATGGTATTCCGGTCTCTTCTTAAACTAGACAAACGAAGAACTCAAAAACCTACACAACGAAAAAGCAAAATGATGATAATGCATTAGGTAGTACATCCGAGAGATAATGTCATCAGGTTATATATTAAAAGAAAAAGGAGGAAAAGAATTATTCAGAATCGAGGATTGCTTTAAGGGTCTCGTAAAGTAGAGAATATTTTTCTGTTGTCATTTAAAGTCCTTTTAGCTTTGATTGTTGGAGGTTAGGGTTAAAGATTTTGATTAATTATATATTTTGAACATTGAGCAATGCAATTTACGAATATTGTACCCCCGCCGAAATTAATACACGTACCGACACACCCAACTTCGGCAAAGTCAACTGTACGCAAACGTACAGGCACGTCATCGTCCCACTACCATCTCCAGGAATTAAACACACGCGCACTACAAAATAGGCACAAAAATGACCACTAGAATCCAGGCATGCACACACACACACATACTAATAGCCCACAAGACAAAAACATGTGGGATCTACAGAACAACACAGAATAACCGGAAGTTTCACTTGTATAATTCATTCCCCTCCAAATTCTGATGAAGTTTAAATAAGCAAAACATGTTAAATTTATATACTTTTTCTGTTTGTTCCTTATTCTACCATTCCGTCGGATTTTAATCCTTATATGATCCCAATTTATATGTGTGCGCATGTATGTATGCATGTATATCACTGTATGTGCATCTTTGAAACTGGCTTCAACAGCCATATGCAACCGCCAACTAATGTCTCTAGATCTATTCTGGCCAAATCATAATAAAGAAAATAGTAATAGGTCGGGATTAGTTAAACATGCAAAATATCGCAACAGCATTGTACAATTCAATAAACAATCGAATCAATAGATATTGGGCTGTATTTGCGGAAAAAAGGTATAAATCTCTTGTAAGGTTTAACAGTCATTGTACATCAGACAATTTATTAGTCACATGTACATAACACAATTTATTAGTCGCTTGTACATCACACAATTTATTAGTCATTTGTACATATATCACCGATTTCATTTATTTTTAATTTTGTAGCATAATAATTCAATTTGTATTTACTAATTTATTTGGTATAAATTTTTAAACATTTAAATATATTTTTGTGAAGCCCACATACGTCTTGGGGTAAAATGAGGTTAGCTAAATTGTCAATTCAAAAGTTATCTTAACTTAATGCACTAAACATATTCATAATCGATTAACAGTTCGACAAATATCATCATGGATATTCATGACACAGCAGCTAATAATCATTTGTTGCATAATTGACAAAGATTTCGTCTCTTTTTGGTCCGTTAATGAATACGAGCTGATATTAAATTTGCATAGAGACAAATATAAAAAAATGAATACACGCAAGTATGTATATAAAAAGACATATATGGAAGGAGACAGAAAGCGCGCGCGACATGGATAAATGGAAAAGAGAAAGCCAGAGAGTGTGATAGATAGAGAGATAGAGATAGAGATATATAGATAGATAGAGCCAGATGGATATATATCGATAACTATATATATATCAAGTATGTTGTGCAGTTCAATTTACATTACATGAATCATTTATGTTTTTTTGTATGAATGATTCATGTAAGTATATATATATATATATATATATATATATATATATATATATATAGTGCGGTGAATAATTATAAGGCCAGTTGAATTTTATCTTTAAAATTTAGCAATTGAGCTAATATTTTTAGTAATTTATATATTATTATATAGTTTTAATAATCTGAAAGTTTCAAATAATTACTATCAGTAGCAAATCAGTTATTGTAAATTTTTTTAAAAACTCGAAAAACTATTGGTGCAACTATAAGGCCATTAATTTTTTTTTTTTCCAAAAGTGACGAAAACTAAAAATTTATAGAAATTAATTTTTAGATTGTTTTCCGTGATCAGCTGTTAGTTCAAACTCTATTTTTCATAGAATAGATTAATTTCTGACTGTCAGTCGTTTTCGTTAATTGAATTCCAGGCTTTCAAAATTCTGGTTAATTGAATCCCAGGCTTTCAAAATGTCACTTTTAAGCTATTCCTTGTTATTAAATTGATAGCCATTCTTGTATACTCGTCTAACCAATATCCCCCTAAGGTTCTCGATAGGATTGAGATCAGGTGATTTGGCGGGCCAATCCATAACATTGAAATCACTCCATAATGGACTTGGCTTTGTGAACAGGATCGTTGTCTTGCTGAAACAGCCAATTTCGACCACCAGTTTTTTTTTTCCATAAGTCAAGAGATCAGTAGACAATAAATTCTGATAACCTAAAGAATCAAGTTTTGTGTCAATGAAAACAATTGGAGTTTTGCCTTTGAATCCGAATGCTACCCAATTCATAACACTGCCTCCTCTTTGCACACGTTTGGAAAAGACCAGCGTTTCCTTTCTAAGGTCATACCAATAATAAGATAACCCATCCGGACCCTCCAAATTAATTTTTTTTTTCATCGGAAAATGCCACACCTTCCCATTGCTTGTCCCAAGTCATATGAGCTTTGGCCCAATTGAATTGCTCTGACATATGGCGCTCGGTCAAACATGGACCGTTCATAAGCTGTACTCACATGATCTGTTAAGTTCTCTCCAAACCGTCCAGCATGAAACACCAAATTCCAGACTTGCCTGGATCTTGGAACAGGATGTGACGACATTGCTTGCTTCTTTTTTGATCACTCTGACATCCCAGTCACTTAATTTCTTGCTTCTTCCAGCTCTTTTCCTGACTCCATATTCTTCCGTGTTTGATAAAAAGTTGTTACTAACCGTTTCTGAACAGTTAATCCTAACGGCAATTTCTCTACTACTTAAAGTTTCATTTTTGAGTGTGATTACTTAACTTTTTTCAAATTCACTTAATTTTGTACCGAAAGGCAGAGCTTAGGTCAATTCTGGTATGCACAAATGTTGGTGAGTTATTAATAATAATTTATAAAATTTTTAGTGATTCTTGATTTAAATTTTTTAAATTGCAATGTGATTTTTTTTTAAATGGCCTTATCGTTTAAAAGGCACCATTTCAAGTTTTTGAATAATTTTACAATTACTGATTTTCTACTCATAAAAATTATTTGAAACTTTTGGATTATTAATATAATATATAATAATATATAAGATATTAAAAATATCTCAATTGCTAAAGTTTAAAGATAAACTTCAACTGACCTTATAATTATGCACTGCACTGTATATATCCCAGTTAAAAAAAATGCCCAATCTCCTAAAAAGCACCTGACACAATCAAAGATAAAGCTCTCTCTATCAACAGTTAATAATTAAAATCTGCCGTATGTTTCTTTACATTTAATAATGATTGCTACAAGCAAAAAATTTGGATTACCATTGGATTACCTCTCAGTTGAGTGATGACATGTATCAGAATTTCTCGAATGTGTTCCTTTCCAAAATATTTTACCCAATATTACCAATCAATCAACATAATTCCGTTATATTGATTATACTCTACTCATATATGCACATTATACTAATTTACCTGACCTAGCAGATCAACTAAATAAAATCGAACACACAATAGAATTTACATACAAAATGGAAGAACACAATTCCTTGCCCTTCCTAAATAAAGAGTTTAATATTCGGTGTCCACCGGATATCAACCTACAAAAACGACCTAACAGGTATCTATTCTCATCATACCAACAAAATTAAGCTCAGCATCAGATTCTACCTAAGAGCACTAAGTATATGCAGATCGGATTATTTATACGAAAAGGAGAAATGTATTGAAAACACTTTCAAACTTATCTAGTACCCTAATTATTTTATATTCAATGCGAAACAAAGGCCCATAAATTATTCCAAAACCAAAAAAAAAAAAAACGACCTTTCCGCCCGGAGAAACGCAATGAATCAAAAAATATTATCTTGCCTACTAATTCAAACACATCAAAAAGAATCTATCTAAACTCAACATAAAATTTGTTACTACTATATCTAAAAAAAAAAAAAAAAAAAAAAAAAAAAAAAAACTAAGACAATACTAAACAACACAATAAGCTAAAACTTGAAGGAGGAATTTACTCTATAGCCTGTAATAATTTTCACAAAAATGCAAAAGAAAACTCAGGTAATCTAAATAAAATATTATAAGAACACAAAAGGGATATTTTAATAAATAATACGTGAAATGCGTTGGTTGCGCACCGTAAGGAGATTGACCACAATTTCTATATAAAAATGCTACTCTTTTTCAAAGGAAAAAAATAATTCACAACGACGTAAATATCTAGAGAGTGCCTTAATCGAAGGTCATCTACAGCAGGCATGTCAAACTCAGGGAATATGGAGGGCCGCATCGGACATATCTGCAGCCTCGAGTGCCGCATCTGCTTACAGTCTTACATTAATCACAGCTAGTGGTAACTAATCTTTAAATACAAAATACTTACAATACAAGGTTGTACAATTTAATCATTTTTATGCTGTCCTGATGATTAACATTGCTTTAGATAAACTATTCTCTATATATCAGGTTGGAATGTCTGTGTAGATCCCACTTTGATCAAAGATGACAAATGTTCATAAGTTAATCTGGCTCTGTGAGACGTTTTTGTGGCCTTCATAAACGAAAATAACTTCTCACAGATTTATGTGGAACCAAACATTGCCATAATCTTTGTGGCAAACTTTCTGAAGTTCTTAAATGTCTGAGTAAGCTATGAAAAAAATCCGGGTAATCCTACTAGGTACTTTCCCTTGAGTGCTGAGTCAGTCTGCATTTCCAGTAGTTCCATCTGTAGACTTTCCTCTGCCTGAGCAACATCAAAAGTGAATAGTGCTTAGAATAATGCAAAATTATCTTTACAAGATGAAAAATCTCAAAAGTTTTTGCTGAAATTCCTTTGACAGCTAATACAGGTAATTGTCGTACAAAAACATAACAATTTCGTGCCGCAATAAAAAAAATCTTTTCAGTACCTTGTGACATGAAAGCCACCGAAATTCTGTGTAGAATGGGACATTTGTGAACTGATTATTCACATCTTCCAATAACTGGCTAAACTGAGGGTGATGCAGAGCATGACCTCTGATATAGTTCACTGTTTTTGAGACAAAACTCAACACATGATCTAATTTTTAAAAACTTGGAACAAAAGTGCTGTTAATGAATCATACAGTAAAAATACTTGAATGTTGAATTTGGATAAATGTTTTCTATTTTTGTACCTAAATGGGCAGCAACACCATTATGTCACCCAACCCATACTGGCATCATCATGAGTAGATAACCACGTAAGTTTACTCAAATAAAGGCCATACTCATGGAGAAGCTGTTCAACTTTCTCAAAAATGTCCTGGCTTGTTGTAGTATCATGCATTGGGACCAGTTCAATTACTTCATAAATTTGAAATTCATTGTCACAAGTCCAGATGAAAACGGCAAGCTGTGCTATTCCAGCTATGTCAACAGTCTCATTCAGAGCAAGAGAAAAATGTTCAAAACTCGATGATAAAGTCTTCAACTGTCGACTCAAATCACCTGCCATTTCATCAATCCTTTCAGCAACAGTGTTGCTGCTTAATGAAATATCTTGAAATAAGTGTGAATTCTCTGGACATGCAATTTCAGCGGTTTTTATAAGACATCGCAAAGTTCAAAGCTTGCCGTAACAGAATTAACGTTGACATTCTTAATTTTTGTAAAGCAACTCTGTTACTGTGATACCTTAATCTTGAATTCCTTCACTTTTGAAACATGAATACATCCTTCATATTTATCATAAGATCGATAGTTTGTTTCCTAATGTCTTTTCACATTATATTCTTTTGGCATCGCAATGCAGCGTTTGCAAATCAATTTCAGTGGTACAAAACTTTAATTCCACTTTTCTTGAAACACACTTCCTTCTTCAGAGAATTTTCTTTTTTACGAGATGGAGAATAATTCGACATATTTAAGGCAAAATATTACAAAATTACGAACTTTTTCACTTTACATTTGTTCTTATTTAGTTGTTAATGATTATAACATGATTAGGAATTTAAAAATAGTCACTGACATTCGAAAAAAAACAAAAACCTTGCGATAGAATAAACAATCTAATCATATCAATTGAAAAAATCTCAGTTTTTAATAGTTTGCATAACCAACATAGACAAAATTCTCGATGTACCACGGCCGTAGCAACCTTTGTAAGGGCCGTCAAGATGCATGTAAGGGGCCGCACGCGGCCCTTGGGCAGCCAGTTTAACACACAGGATCTACAGTAAATTTGCGCGCTGGCTCTTAACATTTCACCAGATCTTTTAATATCACAGTGTGGAATATCTCCTACTTATAAAAGTGATGGAAAGCAAAAGAAAAACGATTCTAAATGGATTTGACAAGATAAAAAAGAATTCGAAAATTTCCAGCACCCCTCTTTCGTGCGCATGTGCAATCCTAACAACGCTCCACGAGTAAACATTTCCCACTTTTTCATACAATACTCTTTTTGATATATATAAAGATATATATCGATATCTCACACACGAGGGAGAGAGAGAGAGAGAGTGAGAGAGAGAGAGAGAGAGAGAAAGGGGTAGGTATCGATAACGATAGATAGATAGATCGAAACAGACTAAGATTGGCTTGTTAAATAATAAACAAACTAAAACTTTCCTTATGATAAGTAGAATCTCCTTTTCTTTATTGACTTTGTTCACATGACATCGACTCTTTAAAAAAACAAGACCTTTCACTAACAAAGGAGATTTTGAAAAATACTCTCACTGATTTTCACTAACGAGTGACTTAAAAGCGAAAATTTATTTCGTTGGCATTTCATTTGTGGACGTCATCTCGTTTTCATCACTAGACTGTGATTGCTAGGAAGTATGGATGCTAAGAGGGACAGCGTGCAAAAGCTTTTTAATGGGAAAATTAATAACGAATTTCCATTTCATCATAACGCCGAGTTGTTCAAATTAGCTAAAAAAAAAGTGTGTAAAAACACGAAAATAATCCATTTGTAAGCTTAACGCATATATACGAGAGAAGATCACAAAATCTCTGAAACTGTTTTAGCTGAGATTCTGTACAATATTTTCACTATATGATGCTTGATTTATGAGGTTGGTCGGAAAGAACTGACAAAATAGGAGATAATGTTGAAAATGAAATATTATTTAATTCAAATAAATCCTTTACTGAACATTGAAGTTAATACCCAGAGGCGATAGACTGTTTCATGATTAAATGCCATCACCTGACGATTGTGTTTAAGCTTCCAACAAACTGTCGCCACCGGGTGTTGACTTCAATGACCACTTTTATATTTACATACACCTATCGATGATATTGAGCTCTTTAACCCATCAATATAGCATACCATAAAGATACATTTTATCATATATATGTGGACATTGAGGTCAATACCCATGCTTAAAAGCAATCGTCAGGCCATGAGACCGACTGTCTCTTCTAGGTGTTGATCTCAATGTCCACTTTTCCATTTACATACGCTCTATCCCTGATGTTGAGTACTCTAAAGAATAATTATAATATAGCTTAAAACTATCTATCTATCTCTCTCTCTCTACATATATATATATATATATATATATATATATATATATATATATATATATATATATATATATATATATATATATAATGTATGAAGCAGACGGTGACCATACAGTCTTGGTAATGTTTACTGTTTACATCCACACACTTTTTTCTCCACTACTGACTCCCCACACACACACGCAAACACACACACACGCGAATATAGGTGTGTGTGTGCGCGCGCGCGTGTGTGTGTGTGTGTGTGTGTGTATAAACAAACATTCAGAGCTTTGAAAGTTGGCTTGGTTTGGGAGGCTGGAGAACACTCGACCCTGTATATTAAAAGCATTGATCGAGAGATTGGCGAACGCAGCACAGAGAAATCATTTGGTGGTAGACAAAAGTACAAAATAAAAATAAATGTCAAAGAAAGCAAGTGGCGAGATTAGAAAGAAAGAAACCGGTAACTGAGAATAGAAAATAAAAATAGAGAAATAATTAAATATATAAATGAGAGTAGAAAAAAAGAAAGAAAAATAGGAGCGAGATGAAAAACCAAGGAGCAAAAGAAGGAAGTAAATAAATATGTAAATGAAAATAGAAAAGAAAAAAGAAAAAGAAAGAAAATGGTTAGCGTAAAAAAAACAGACTGTAGAAAGAAAGAATCAGTGATTGGGTATTGAAGATTTAATCAATATAAACTCGTTGAACCAAGGTTAAGAAGATATTCTTAGGGAAATCTTTGGCTTTAGTTGTTCTTGAGTAGAGTTACGTCTTCCTAAATCTTTTCTCGGCGTCACGACGAACTGCTGATTTGAAGCGAATTAGACGAGTCGAAAAACGAACGCGTTGAATATGAACTTGATTGAAAATTGAACAGAATAAACGATATCTACGTGATATCAGCCTCTAGTTGAATCCCTTTGGATCGTTGATAATTCTATAAATTAGAATGCATGTTTATTACATATTACTCTACTTTTAAAACATACAGTGAAGTAATAATGAGCTTTACGAACCCAGCACAATTAACTTTTAATGTAAACTGTAGTTGATAAAGTATTAAAATGAGGCAATATTTTCATAAATGATATATTTTATTATTCATTGATCTACAATTTAATCTTAGAAAAATGGATGACTGTGATTTTCAAGCTTTCCTTAAAATATATAATATATTTGAAAGATATCCACAAAATGCGGGTTCGAGATTATATGCTGTGCCGAGGATTAAAGGCTCACCGATTGACTGTATATATGGCTGCCTATTTGATCGCGTGCAAACGAAACCTATATCTACTAATTTTGAGATTCGTAGGAAAAAGACTATACCTGAATGTTTCACTGTGGTGAAAACAAGATATTATGTCGACCGTTTCAACGCTCGTGCACACAAAACCTTTTTGACTCTTCTGCATACCAAACTTATGTCTACCAATTTTTTATTGTCCTGCACACCAAATGTATGTCTTTCGTAAAAAAACTGTCTTTTTTTTTTTTACTGACGTGCAAAGCATACTCCTATCTAACCATGCAAAAGAAACTATTTTTACGCTAATAGAAAGTAAACCAATGTCTCAGTTTTTTATTGTTTTTCTAAATTAAATATATGTCCACCATTTTTTGACCAAACCTATTTTCAAATTTAGAACATCGTGCAAACGTAACCCATGTCTACCATTTGGAATCTCCAGCATATCAAACATGCCTAGCTTTCTGACTTTCATACAGACCAAACATATATATACCATTTTTAACTCTTGCAAACCAAACCTATTTCATACTTTTTGGACAACGTAAAAAACAAACGTTTTGAACTTCCGTGCAAACCAAAACTCTGGCTACCCTTTATTTTACTCCCAAGCAAGCCAAACTTCTCGGCTGGACCCACTGTTCCAAAATCTTAACCAAATCATCAAAATTCAAATTTAAATTAAAAGCGTTTCCAGAATTGAGCCTTGAACTTTTCAGCGCCATTACGTATCTTGTTGCATTATATAATCACTTACTACGTAAAAGCCTTTTTTGAATATATATTATTTATCAAAATATTTGAAAACTACATTGTTACTCATCTCCCGTCGTTTGTGTATAAAATATCCAAAGTATTATTGCTATTAATGTTAAAACCTCTACGTTCAAAGACCCTATCTCGTCGACGAATACATTTTATTTGTTCTGTATTCATTTTCTCTTGTAAAATCCATAAGAACCAGGACACACCATTCTAATCTTTCTTAAAGAAAATCTCAGGTTTTCGCCAACTATTGACTAAACATTCTCAGTATACGATACTACTGAAGTGCACAACAATCAGAACAATTTAAATTGTTATCTCTTTAGCGCCCACCCCAGTTCTTTCCTAGTTCCCGGGGTCATAGTTCATATGACGACTTTGGCTTCGTTGCTTACTTCCTAATGAGTAACGACATTTCTTTGGCGTCTATTTCCCATTGAACATCACATGCAATGAAACGGTATAGAAGGTTAGCCACAAAGTTCAAGAATAATACGACCAGAAATTCGCGAATGTTGCATCAGGTAAACGCAAAAGCATTGAACACGTAAGCAATTGTTTATTTGTCACTGAGCAAAATATTAAAAAGGCTAAAAGAATCAGTGGAATCTCACGAATGAATGCACAGTTTTAGTTTATCTACTGTAAAAGCTGTTGCCATAGAATATTTTGCTTCCATTTTTCTTTCTCTTTCTTTCTTTCGTTCGTTCGTTCGTTCTTTCTTTCCCTGTCTCACTCTTTCTTTCTTTTTCTCTCTCTCTCTATCTGTCTCTTTCTTTCTTTCTTGCTTTCTTTCTTTCTTTCTTTCTTTCTTTCTTTCTTTCTTTCTTTCGTTCGTTCGTTCTTTCTTTTCCTGTCTGTCTCTTTCTTTCTCTCTCTCTCTATCTGTCTCTATCTTTCTTTCTTTCGTTCGTTTGTTCGTTCGTTCTTTCTTTCCCTGTCTCACTCTTTCTTTCTTTCTCTCTCTCTCTATCTGTCTCTTTCTTTCTTTCTTGCTTTCTTTCTTTCTTTCTTTCTTTCTTTCTTTCGTTCGTTCGTTCGTTCGTTCTTTCTTTTCCTGTCTGTCTCTTTCTTTCTCTCTCTCTCTATCTGTCTCTATCTTTCTTTCTTTCTTTCTTTCTTTCTTTCGTTCGTTCGTTCTTTCTTTCCCTGTCTCTCTCTTTCTTTCTCTCTCTCCATCTGTCTATTTCTTTCTTTCTTTCTTCCTTGCTTTCTTTCTTTCTTTCTTTCGTTCGTTCGTTCGTTCGTTCTTTCTTTTCCTGTCTGTCTCTTTCTTTCTCTCTCTCTATCTGTCTCTTTCTTTCTTTCTTTCTTTCTTTCGTTCGTTCGTTTGTTCGTTCTTTCTTTCCCTGTCTCTCTCTCTTTCTTTCTCTCTCTCTATCTGTCTCTTTCTTTCTTTCTTTTATTTCTTTCTTTCGTTCGTTCGTTCTTTCTTTCCCTGTCTCTCTTTCTTTCTTTCTTTCTTTCTTTCTTTCTGTATGGATGTGTTGTCCCTTCATGATTTAGAAAATCATAGTTCAGCACCGTTTCTTTTCCTTTGTTCTCTGACATATATAATTATCATATATTTTTGCAGGGAGTTTCAATAAGAAGGGAAACGAATCCCAAAATGGACGCGAATATGTAAGTATTGTTGGACAACAGCACCAATGTTACCTGAAATATGGTGAAAATTCTTATATCGAATTCTTGTATTATTATATTGCTTAAAATTATGGCGAAAATTTAAAAAAAACTGGATGAAAAAAATGACGATGGCCAAGTATATGAACTAAGAGAATTTCTGAAATGCGGTTTCTTGAAAGAAGTGTGTGTATGTGTGTGACATTCACCATTGGCAAATAGGTAGACACAAATGTATAAAATAGAGTTTTGTATCAAAAACAGCATTCCCTCTCGCTCTCTCTCTCTCTCCCTCTGTGTATATATATATATATATATATATATATATATATATAGATAGATAGATAGATAGATAGATAGATAGAGATATATAAAGATAGATATATAAAGAGAGAGAGGCTGCGTTCGTGTGAGTATATATTGTCTCAAATTTACTATATTTCTGGGGAAGATTTTTCAGTCTCGGCTATAGTGTACTTGTATTTATAATCAATACAAACACACTGACTGTCATGGTGACCAATGTCTGAAGAGGGAATTTAGACATGAAACCATGCAGTGTTATTTCCAACACCCGATTTCTCTACCCTACTTTCTTATACACACACGCGCGTGCGCGCCGGCGCACGTGTGTGTGTGTGTGTGCAATATCACTGCCTTAGCGAATTTGCATAACAGAAATGACGCTTCTTGAAATACCGAGTTCTTCAAATCTTGCCTATTGGCTATGTACATATATGTGAATGTTCACCATTGACAAAAGTTTGTAGTCACTGATGTAAAAATAGAGTTTTATATTTAAAAACATGCATTCTCTCTTTTTTCTCGCTCTTTCTGTATATATATATATATATATATATATATATATATATATATATATATGTGTGTGTGTGTGTGTGTGTGTGTGTCTGTGTGTGTGCGTACAAATATATATATTGAATTTTTGGGCTCTTGTTTTTGAAACATGAGAACTCTTATGTAGCGAAGGAAACATATTTTAAGAAATAATTATAATTATATATATATATATATATATATATATATATATATATATATATATATATATATATATATATATATGTATATATGTATATACAAATGTAAAAGAACGAAGAATAAAATTTCAACGATCAAAACATTAATTTATACATGAGTGAGAGACAGAGAGAGACAGTGTATTTGAGTATATATTGTTTTTAAATTTTCTATATTTATAGAAGTAGCTGGTCTGTTTTGTTTTACGGTATATCAACCTCAATGCCGACAAATTTTTCATTGTTGGTAATGTTTTTCCAAAAATCTATTACCGGTAATATTTTTTCCTTCAAAAATCTATTTCTGGTAAGAATTTTCCTTCGCTGGTAATATTTTTTTTTTAAAAAATGTATCTCTGGTAATAACTTTTTTATACAAAGTATTTCTGGTATTAAAAACTATTTTTACACTTTCATAGTGTTTTGAACCGATTTTGGGGGTTACGTATTTGCCCATAGCGGGGACCCTAACAGGTGCTACCACCCCAGGTCAGGATGAACCTGGAAACACCAGCAATTAAGAGGTGGTTCCACGCTCCACAATACCTCTTGTTCAGATGCCTTGCTTTCGGACACAGTTTATCGTCTTACCCAGGACGCGGATGTAATTCATCGTCATAACCAGGACTGATTTATAGGAGCAGATTGTTCAGTCACGAACATAGTGACTGTCATGTCTGAAAACTGTATTGCGACATGAAACCATGGAGTGCGAATTCCAGTACCTGGTTTCTCTCATATATATATATATATATATATATATATATATATATATATATATATATATATATATATGGGGGGTGTAATGTCACTACATTAGCGCATTAGGCTCCCATACAGTGTTTTAAAGCCTTATGCCAAACTAAGCTAAACTTGTCAAATACAAATAAAAGAGAATTGGCATGAACAGCAGCGTTATTTCGATCTTTGTCTTCCTCTTTCTACGAGTTTATTTTTAATTCTTTGTATAAATGTGTATGCAGTGTTTCCATTCGCTTGCTGCAGGATTGGCGCCTAAATTAGCTTCTTGAAGTCTTAATTTTTTCTTTCCTTTTCTCTTTTAAATGATTTCCACACTTGTGTTTATCGTGTCTTTATTTGTTAAATGTAAATATTAAAATTGGAGAAAGAAAAAGAAATGATTGAGAAGCCAGCGTAATTTAAGGATAAAAGCACTGAAAGGAAAAAGATTTTGAAAAATCAAAAGTAATTCAGAAACAAAAGCAGAGATAAATAATAACAAGACGCAAAGGTAAATGGCGCCTGGAGCCGAATGATGATTTGAAACGAGCATCAAAAGCAATGAAATGTTGCGAGTTCAAGCTTCAGTGAATGTTTACTGTAGCCTTGTACTGGAGTAATCTAATTTAAGCTTTCTTGGAGGTTAAAAAGTTATGGACAGCCACGATCATCCACATCTTTTGATATCGTACATAGAAGATCATTAGGCGCTGTTCAAGCACAGGTAAATCCACGGATGCTAATTTTCAGATATAGGCTGATACTCAGAAGATTGGCGCAATATAGTCTTTTTCCTTTCTATCGTTTACTTTGCCATGTGTAGTTCTAAGCGAAGCGTAGTAAATATCAAGAAAGAATAGACAATGTAACATAAAAGTGGACGGTCTGGTTTCGAGTTCAATATTCTTGTTTCTTAATCAAAAGTTTCAATGCTGATTTTCAAGGCAAGTAATTATTTTCCTACTATATATACTGACGTAGAACAATTTTCCTTAATCTTTTACTAATTTGACCTTTTGTCATAAAATATTGAACTGAGTCATAAGATTTACAGGCGAAATATAAAAGAGGAGAGAAAAGAAATGGTAAGGGGGAGGAAGCAGAAAGATTGGAATATTGAAGAAAATAGTCGAAAAAGAAAAGAGAGATGAAGAGAAACATCAAAGGAAAAAATGGTGAATAAAGTTGGCAGACTGGAGAAATGGAGTGGAAAAAGAATAGAGAGAAAACTGCAAAATATTGAGGGAGAGTTTAATAAAGAAATAATAAGAAAATTCAGAGAGAAGACCAAAAATATTGCGAGAGTAGAGGGAGGGAGAGAGGTTTTAGAATAAAGGGAGAAAAAAACTGAACATATTGAAAGAGAGATGATTAGAGAGAGTGGGGAGCGTTAAGAAAATTTAGAGAGAAGGTTAAGAATAGCGAGGGAAAGGTAGTAGAGAGAGATGAGTTTAAGAATATTGGGAGACAAGATTAAGAGTTTTGAGAGGGAAATATTGAGAGAGAGAGAGAGAGAGAGAGAGAGAGTGAAGGCGAAGAATATTGATAGAGAGAGAGTAGGGGCTAGAATATTGAGAGAGAAAATGCGAAGAATATTGAGAGAGAGGGAAGGTAATGGATATTGAGAGATGATGATGTAAGAATACAAAATATATTGAGATGGGGGGCGGAGAATATATGAGAGAGAAAGAGAGTGCCTGAAATAGAGGACGAAGAATATTGAGGAAGAAGCGATTACATTACTGAGAGAGAGAGACAGACAGAAGACTAACAAATGAGATAGAAATGTGCGTGAAAATTTCTTGAAGAGTTTGCCAAATTCAATAGTCGTAAATAATAAACAGTGGCATTTTTCTAAATGCTCCTTTGGTCCGTGTTTTCTTTCACGCTAAATCCAACGGACAAATAAATTTAACGAGAGCAACTTACATGAATCGAACGCCTGTCCTTAGAGATACCGCAGAGAATACAATTAACACAACGTCACTGTTCTCTTGCTTTGCACCGTTTGGTAAAATTAACTTTCAAATATTAAGTTAAGCAAAGCACAACAGGAAGCAGACATCATGTGAGCGACAGTTTAGTCCGAGGTAGATGACACACTGATCCAATATTTACCTACCTCTACAGAGAGGTCCCTACAAAAAAGAGGGTCATTTTACTGGTAAAACAGACCATATCAACCTTTTAAATATATAATTATGATTATATACGGTAGTACAAACCGGAGCTTTGTCTACCTTTCTATTAATACATTATGAGTTTTGAATTATTAAACTTGTAATATTTTGAACACAATTTGATGACTTCAACTACAGATAAAATGTATTATTGGCCATTTTGCTTTAAAATTGTTAGTAATTTCTCTATATATTGGTAATTGTTGGTAATTTTTTTTATATAATATATCGCTGGTATTTTTACTATAAAAATATATTTTTATACTTTCATAATGTTTTGTTTCGTGGTTAACCATTTGCTCATAGTTGAGACCCTAACAGGTGTTACCACCTCGGGTTAGGGCGGACCCGAGAAAAACAGCAATTAAGAGGTGGTTTCACGCTCCTCAAAACCTCTAATCTCTCAATCAGAGGCCTTGCTGCCAGATGTAGTTTATCGTCATACGCGGGACTAGACTTATATTGGACAGCAAACAACTCAAGTGTTGATAAGCCATCATTTTTGACAGATAATAAGAAAGAAGGGAGGGAAAGAAAGTTGTGTGAAAAGCTTGATAAATTGAATCAAAGAACAGCAAAGAAAAACAGCAAAGAAATTTATAAAAATGTGTCTTATGATTAAAAGAAAAAAAACGAAATTTTTGTTGCGGGGATGGAAATGGTATGTGAGTGTTTAAGCGTCTTTGTATTTACAATTAATGGGAGTATGGGGAAAACAGAAATCTGATTGGGGTGAAGCTTTAAAAACATTCTGAATATGTCGATGGTCGAAAATTCCCGCCCATATTAAATCAATCAAACGAGATCTTGCTCGATCCGTTCAGTATACTGGAATAACAGGAGATATAAGAAAGGGCACTAATTGAAGAGAATTACGTATAAAGAATGGCCATATATCAACCGACTTTTGAGAAATGAGAACATCAAACAGGAGTTCATGCTTTATGAGGCTAAATGTGAAAAATCAGGCAGCAGCAATTTACTTTTCAACGTCATAAAATCGTCATCTTTTAAACCCTTGACAGCTTCTAGGATTCAAAAATTGTATATTATTCATATTTTATGTATACGAAGGGGTACTGAAAATTCTTACTCAGAATTTGAATTTCAACTCCTTTTCTCACACAAATTAATTTAAACGAATTTTGTTAAATTCAAGGTATGTAGACATTTTTTATTTTATTTTTTAAATTTTCGAATAAGTTGTTGAATATCAAAATCAAAATTGCGGACAAACTTTCCAAAATTTCAGTTTTGTTTTACTATTTTCGGCCATCTGAACTCGTTATAAAGAAATGAATATTGTCAGAGAGTTGGCGACGTCCTCGTAATTAAACTGACATACCTCGTCGATTGAATTTGGAAAACACGTTTAAATCAATTCATATTGCATAAGTAAGCTTTGATGGCTGTTCATTCACTGGATCAACAAAACAGGCCACGGCATTTAAGGTGGTTCATCGTCAACTTTCAAAAAACCGAGGGCTCGACCGTTTATAGATATTCATAGCTTGCTCCTCACGATAAAACAAGATTGATTCAATGCCAGTAACCAATCAAATTAATTGGAGACTGTGCCATACCCAAATAATCTGATGATAAAATACTAGCGGGTTTATTAATGCCTGAACCATATTACGATGATTTCTAACAATATATATATATATATATATATATATATATATATATATATATATATATATATATATATATATATATATATGCGTGTGTGTGTAATAGGTCTTTTATCATACATCCAGCACCGTGTGTGTGTAAGCGTAACATTATATCATTTAATCCACCTTTTAATCGTAATGTTTAAATGAATATTGAAAGAACTTTCCTAAATTTAATTCATAAACACTTTAACCATTCACCAACAGTAAAAAAGATTTTTAACAAAAATATTGTTATGGTCAGCTGTAGCTGCATTAATAACATCGTTAAATCTATATCCCAACATAAAAACATTATACTAAATAAATATATTTCCAACAAAGACAACATTAATTTTTTTTTAAATAAATGCAACTGTCGAAAAATATGATCTGTCCCCTAAACGGTCAATGTATAACTGATAATACTGTATACCGAACTAGCATGCATTCCGGTAACGATGTTAAATTTTGTTTAGTTTCACTGAAAATCCTTTGGAATTTCGTTTCTACATCATCGAATGACTACAGGCAATATAAAATACATAACCTGCACCGCTCTCTCTAAACATTTAAGGCAATTAAAGAATTATACGTATACACCTTTTAGCACCTGCGGTATTGTAGTTAGAGCCCAACATTACAATAAGAAAGGAAATTAATGTAATTTATGTCTTGTGGCAAAATTAGTTATCTTAAAACACTTAAATAACCATAGATCATTAAACAAGAGAAATGAATTCATGGTTACATGTGGGCATAAAAATAAATATCTTCTTAAATACGTTGATCCAGATTAATTTATATGTAAATTATGGTTTGTTTGTTTTTAAAAGAACAAGTAATCTGCCTTTGTGCTTAATATAAAAAATTAATATTTACAAATGTAAAATATCTTTACATATAAAAACCACGTTTATTTTAAGTGTCAGTTATATTTTTTTAAATTATCAAACTGTAACCTCAGTATAATACGCGCCAACATTGCGAGAGCCAGACACTTTTCTTAAAGTTTAAATTACGTAAAAGTCAGATCGCGCTGTGCATGAAACTCCGAGTTGTGATATCGGTGTGGAAATATGGAATATATATATATATATATATATATATATATATATAAAGAGAGAGAGAGAGAGAGAGAGAGAGAGAAAGAGAGAGATAGATGGGCAGCAACCTTTCATTTAAATGTTTTGTTGAATATATCAGCCAAGGAAAATTTAATCCATTTTTTTTTATTTAGTTTTCTTATATTTTTAATTTTGTTTAAGTAAGGGAGTGTAAAAATTGTCCGTATTGTCCTTTGTCACAGGTGCTTTCAGCCACTTTAGATATTTCCAAGGAGGTTTGTTTTAGTCGTCAATTTCTCTTCAAGTTTGACTGTTTAAAATGTATTTTTTGTGTTGTTTTGCATACTAGTAGGTGCGTCTCAAAATAAGATCTCCGCAGTTGAATAAGGTGATATTTATACTGGTAGAGAGATATTTTATATACAGGTTCTCTCTCACAGTGAGATGTTTTGGTAATGGGTTTATATAAAATTTTAGTGCTTACGACAAATCGAAAAAATGTAAGAGATTGTTGAAAAAACTAAATAAAAAATGAATCAAATTTTCGTTGTCTGTCACACACACACACACACACACACACACACACACACACACACATATATATATATATATATATATATATATATATATATATATATATATATATATATATATATATATAATAAAAAGGCTTAAACACTAATATTCCATGGTCATAATTTATTCCATTGGAATCGTATTTACGATTCCAATGGAATAAATTATGACCATGGAATATTAGTGTTTAAGCCTTTTTATTATATCCTTACTCTGTCCTGGACATTGAGTTCTACCTGGATTCTATCCTCTCGGAATTTTTTATTCAAAAAAATATACATGTGTGTATATGCACCTGTGGATTTTGCATATATATGTATATTTACCACTAATATTATCTATCTATCTATCTATCTATCTATCTATCTATCTATATATATATATATATATATATATATATATATATATATATATAATGTGTCTTCGACGGTCGGCTTCTAAGTTGCTTCAAAGCTACCCTCGACCATGCTTTCACCAACCGGCTAATGATCTACCCTACACTGACATTTGATTCTCGGTCTTGTCAGTGTACACGAAAAGCTGGGAAAAAGGCCGCTACTGCTCACACCGTAATAAGATGAAAGACAAACGACACGTCGAAAAATAAGAACTTGAACCCGGCCTACCATATTACACGTAGATGTTTTAATCAGGGCTTCGCATGTTCGTCTGGGTGGGTAGGTAGGTGATAATTGGGACAATTTCTGCTCAGCTCTTCCCCCTACCAACTCCTCACCCATCTACTCATCACGAGGTGGTGGCTGGCAATACGAATATACAGCACATGAACGAAGAGACGGACAAGTCCTTCACCCGCCAAGGTCGAACCATAACTTTCATATATTCCAAGTATGACTTGATAGAGGCCAGCCGTGACCCCCGATATAGAAGGCCTGCTCGATAGTGACGTGACGTCACAAATGTAGTCCATGCAGTGAAACAGACAGTAATCATAATGGAACGAAAAATTGTAAGAAAAAAATTGGTTTTATTAGGTTGGTGCAAAAATAATGTCGGTTTTTGACGTTAAAAATACGTCAAAAACCGACATTATTTTTGCACCAACCTATAGTAGAAAACTTTTTAAAAATACATTTATAAAAGAAAGAAACAGAATTGGATTTTATACAGAAATTTATTTCATATTAATTTTAAAAAAATAACCGATTTAAAGAAAAAAAAATGTTGCTGAAGTAAAGAAATTAAACATCATGTTACATTTCATTAAATTTTAAAGATTGAAATTCGTTCATTATTTTATTTGTTTCAAATCTGAAAACATTTTTAAAATCATAATCAGTATTGTTTTAATTTTTGCATGTTTTTATCTTAATTTTAGTAATTATTCTGTAAAGTTACAATATCGTAAATATATTTAATGATGATTATTCTTACACTACAGAAACAACTCAATTATGAATGAGGAAACAAACAATCAGACGAGCAAATTACAAGTAAATTATAAATAAGAAACAAATAAACTAAATACAAGAAAGTAAATAAATTTGATACAAAAAAGAGATTTAAAATTCAAATAATACTTATAGAAAAGTAGGTTACAGACAGACAATTTTAAGACTGAAATTCGTTCATGATTTTAATTGTTTCACATTTGAAATTTTTTATAAATCATAATCAGCATTGTTTTAATTTGCATGTTTTTATTTCAGTTTTAGTTTTAATCATTATTCTGTAAAGTTACAATTTTTGTAATCATTAAGAAGAGATTATTACTCAAATACAGTAACAACTGAATTATGAATTTGGGAACAAACAATAATTAAATAAAATTATAATTAAATGATGAATAATAATTATGATGATTAAATAAAACAATTAAGCATAAATAAGAAACCAATAAATACAAACAAGCAAATAAATTCGATCAAAAACAATAAATAGATTTAAAAATCAAATAATACTTTCAGAAAAATAGGTTACTGATACAAAATTTAGCTGAATGTTTGAAGTTTTCTTTTTTTGCTTAACTTGTTATTTGTAATATTATTATTTTCTCTAGAACAAAAATTATTTAAAAGAGCATTTGTAGAGCTCCAGACAAACATTCTTTGTATTTTTTCTATATTGTGACCCTCATCACAAGTGTCAACATCAAAAAGAAGCTCATAATCTGCCAAAACATCCAATCTTGTATGCATGACTATTTCTCTTTGATTTACTGAATGAAGAAAAGAATGATTTTTTATAAGTTTATCAATGACTACATAATTATAGAGACCAAAATTTATAGTTTTCTCATTAGGATATAATCCCCTATTAATCCCCTGAAAATAGCTGCTTATTTCAGGTATTTCTTCCACATTATCTCTTACACTTCCAGATATTAAATCTTTGCAACTATTGCATTTAATTTTCTTAAAACCCGCTAAGTATAGCATTACAAGTAGAACTTCTCTACAATTATTAACATCATCCTCTTTAACATCAATTCTATATTTATATATATATAACTTTTCCTCCTCTGTCACTTCATCCCAGTTTGGTTCTTGCAAACTCTTTAAATCAATTTTAATGAATTGCTGATTAAATGGTAAGCTCAATTTTAAAGCTGATTGCATTCTAATTTTTTTTTTTCACACTCAAATATTTGACATATCGAGATATTATACTGATCCTCACTAAGTTGTCGGTATTGACCAAACCTTGCTTCAAGGTGATCAGTTTGAAATTTGACTGGTAATATGTACAGCATTTTCAGTTCTTCTATGCAATACTTGGTCAGTTCTAGAAATGCATAGGTTGTATGATGCAAAGCAGTGACGGTTTCCTTTGTTAATTTGCCATTTCTTCCAGAAATGCTATTCCAAGATTCTAAGAGAGAAATCTAAAATTTTCTTCATTCATTCTAAGTGGATTGCAGTATTTATTTCTAAGCCGACAACCTTTATATGACATTTTAACATTCATTATTGTCCACCAAATATAAAATATGTTTATATATTCTGCAACTTCTGCAAAATTAGGCAAACATTTCTGTTTTCCTAAAGTCAATAATCCTTGAATAGTATATTCATTAAAAATTTGTAAAACTAAATTAACATTTTGCCTTTCAAGATTAGTAGGTAAAAGTGCCTTTGAGGTTAATTTATAACAATATTTCAAAATTGATTGAGATTCTAAGGCATGAAGTTTCTGTAAGGTAGAAAATGGGGCACTTTGGATATTATCTAATTCATGATTTCCATTATGACAAAATTTGGGGAACAGCATGCATTTATTTGCATTTTTTTGACCAAGCCAATTGTTTCTAATGCATTTTAATATATGGACTGAGTCAAAAAGGAAGAAAAGGGGTCAAGACTTTATAACTGGGTGTGGATATACAATGGAAAGCTTTGGAGGACTGCAAAAGAAAGATATAGCTTTTTTATTTATAGCATTATTATCTGTTATAATTGATAATACTTGAAAGCCTATCTCCTCTAAACCAATTATTATGCATTTAACTATGTCAAATAACTTCTCAGCTTTAAGACATTTAGTTGGCATAACATGCACAACATCTTTATATTGTGAGAATACACTGCTAATCATGAAAGCAAAAGCACTTGTTGCAGCTTCAATTCTGTTGTCAGATAAGCCAACAATATTACCACCCTTATAATCTAAATAAGGTTTTAGATGTATTTCATCAACAAGTAAAGATACTGTGATGTCCTTCTGCACTAGGAGCTTAAATTTATTTTTAATATACATAAGAAAATTGTTATCATGTTGCTCAATCAAAGGATTCATATATGTTGATAATGTTAGTCTTTTAATGGTTGAATAGCTAGGTAAAATTATATTTTTGCTGTCTCTTAACAATCTGTACCCTTTAGGGGAGCAGTTATATAACAATGAAGAAAATATAACCATTTCTGTTGAATAACAAAGCTTATTTTGTGTCATTAAATTTAGTTGCTCATATATAAATTTAATTGTATTAAAATGTTTGTTTGATTCTTCTTGCACCAATAGTAGAAATGACATTACCAATTTTAATATAAAAATCATATTTTGTGGTTCAGTTTGCTGTTGTTCTGTGTCCATTTTCTTCATGTTTTCTATCAGAATTTCAAGGGTATTTTGATCAGTTACATGTTTAGGAATATTATAGTCCCCTATTGAATGCATTTCCACATCTCTACAAAACACATGTACTGCAAAATCAGATTCAATTACAAGAGACAGATTGATTTTTGGATATGGGGATTTGATGATGCTGAATATAAAACTCCAGTAATTTCTATCAAGGAAATTTAATTTCGCTTCTAGATCATTAACATTATGGAATTTCTTCTGCATTTTATATGCTAAGTCATCATTAATACTTTGATTTAAAGCACTTTTAAGGGCAGAATTCTCTAGTCGGATTCTCCTAGAATCTGGTGATTCTCTAGAAGTATTCAATGAAGATAAATATGAGGGACAGTTTGGGAAAATTCTAGGAATAGCACCATCACGAAGATATATTTTTTTTAGTTTAACTGCAATTGTGGCACCTGTTTTTGTTTTTTTGTCAAAAGCTGACGATTCTCTCCTTTTGTCCTCCGGTGGAAAAGGTAGTTCACATACCTAAAAAGATTTTAAAAACCAAAACTATTTTAAATTCTTGTGAAAATCTAAGAAAATCAATCAGCAAAAATCTACAGTAATATGAAGCATTAATAATTTTAGGAAAAGTGAAGAGAATTCAACAAAAGATTATTAGTGACGAAGCTATGTACAAATAAGAAAATTTTTAACGTTTATTCATTTTTTTAATTTAAAATGATGAATAAAAAAACATTCTAATGAATAAAATAATTCTAAAAAATTGTTAAATTATAATAATTCTAAAAAAAATTCAATTATTTTTATGCCTATAAAAAGATTCCTTTATGAATTTATATCGAAAGTTTATTTTTATAAAAATTAGATTTCAGCTTTTAAAAACTTTCGCAACTTTGTTTTTAATGTTTTGTGAATTATAAAGATATGAAATTATTTTAATCCTCAAAGTTTTAATTGAGTTTAATAACTTTTTAAAACAACACTTTGTTTTAAAATGTGTTGTGAATTACAGACATGAAATTAATTCAATTAAAGTTTCATTTAGTCACGAATAAAACAATTCTAAAAAATCGTTAAAATTATTAGAATTATTTTTTATGCATATAAAATATTCCTTTAGGAATTCATAAATGAATTTAGGTCGAAAATTTCTTTAAAGTTTATTTCTTAAAAAAAATGAGTTTTTAGATTTTAAAAGCAACACATACGAGAATGAATGTCTGGAAGTCTAAACTTTCTCGCTAGATTTATGTCTTATTAACTTTATGTTATAAATTACAAAGACATGGTATTAATTTTGTCATTAAAGTTTCAATAAAAATTTACTTATTTTTTAATACAAAAAATACTCACTCTGCTGAATTTAGTTGGTGAAAAATGATCTCTTCTGATTGTACGAATCCAAACATCAGATAATATTTTATCTTTAGGGAAAGAAAATACATATACTTTAGGGCCGTTTTTATAATTCCCTTTGCAATTTGGTACAGCACAACTATAATGCATTGTTTTTATTTTAAATTGAATATTTAAAAGAGAGTATTAATAAACAATTTAAAAATGCCGCCGTAAAAAATCTGATAAACAAAACAAACGACACGCTTCTTGAAAGTCGGACTCAATATGATGACGTCACATTTCTCCTTAACCCAATCAAACAGGCCTTCTATATCGGTGGTCACGGGCCAGCACCATGATATACCAGTTTTACGGCTTTTTGCCACTTGATCTTTAAAATCCCCTTAAACTACTTCTAGTTCTCCATCAGTCAAACTGGGTTCCGTTTAAAAAACTAGACAAAACAAGGACTACCTTCTTGTTATTAAACAGAAACACTTGAGATTGAGAAAAAAACCTCCTCTCTCCTTTCTACATGGGGTTAGCATATGAAACTTTTCCTATAAATAATGATTATATTTGCTCTGCTATCAAGCATTGAATACTTTGTCTCTCCAAAGTCCATTTTTACCCCATAAATAAACCATATATTAAAATTATATATATATATATATATATATATATATATATTAAAGACATTTTTATGCTTAACGTTCTTTTTATAGATACAAGTATTTAAGCAAATGCTCTGTTTATAATAAACAGTATGAAATAACATTCACCGGCCTGAATGCTTACATTTGATACGCCATGAGCAGTTATGAATGTGCGATATTCATGGAAGATTGAAGTTTATAAGCAGTAAATTCGACCTTGTCTACCGGACGATCCTTCGTGGCCGAGAGGTTAGGCACATCCGTATAGGATGTAGGTTCGAATCCCGTCCAAGAACGAATATTTTCTATGAAAATTTCTCGGACATTCAGACCGGTAAATGTTATTTAATACTGTTTATTATAAACAGAGCATTTACTTAAATACTTGTATCTATAAAAAGAACGTTAAACATAAAAAATGTCTTTAGTTAATAAGAATTTCTTAATGTATGACGTCATATATATTGAGCAAATTAAATATTTAGAGTTTTACAAAAACATTAGTCATACATGAATATGATATAATACAAAATTTGACTTGGTTTTTATCCCAAACCACAACTTTTCATATTGCAATTATTAAATTTTTATTATGAAACTTTCAATGTACATTATTTGAACAAAAATTGCTTCTGGTCATCTACCCAGAATGTTAGACAGTATAATGTTGTATGTTATCCAAGATTTGTTACTTAGAAGAACTGCGACGTGACACTCACTAATGAAAATGAATTTCACAAAATTCCATTTCATATGAGAAAGAATAAAGTCAAAGAGTAATTTCTGCAAGCGAAATTACGGTCTTTAATGTTTGGTAAATATGAACAAAGAGTAATAATAGATTTCTAACTTCCATAATGGCTACGGTGGACTTTACACTAAATATGCATTGAACTAACCATTTAAATTCATACCTATACACAAACCACTGCATTACAAGTCGACATTTGACGTCAACACGAATGAATAGATTTAATCATTATAATTAGAGGTATTCTAATAAATAGCATTTTTAAACGAAAGTTCATGGCTTATAACTCTGCACATATCTATAATCATATCTTGTTTAATCAATCAACATTAATACATATAACTTATCAGAAGCTGCCTAGGAAATGTTTTTATAGTTCTGATTTTATCAACAATTCTCATTACAAATACTTTGGTTCGTTTAAATTTTATTCATTAAATTATGGAAATATTTAAGTACTTTTAAAAGTGCATTTTCCACTGAAATGGGCTTACTGGAGTCAAGTACTGCTCAGATCTTGCCATAAAGCCGAAATATTTTATTACTAATAAGAACTGTGTGAGGGATAAATATTAAAGTTACATGGTATCGAGAGGTGTCAAGACGTTGCCAACGTGCGCTAACGCCAGAGACGCGATTTATACTGTGGGTTGGAGCAAGGAGAGGATAAACGAAGTCTTGCCGCCGAGGAGAAGCATACTTGACAGAAAAGAGGTGACACTAGGAGAGAGCGTCTTCACATGCATTCGTTGCAATCGAGACTGTCACCCACGTGTGGGTCTGTACAGCCATAACAGATGTTGCGCCACTATCAGCGGCTGAAGCGTAAATCCTTGGGCGCAGATCCAAGGTTCAACGAGACGGACGGATGCCACATAAAGGTATTTTATATTATAGAACAGATAAGGCAAACAACGGCTCGCATGTATACACACGCGAGTTTTATAAAGTGCTGGAACTGCAAACAATTTCAAATGACCTCAGGTATGAAGGTTAAAAACTAGTAGATAGTTAAAAAAAAAGTATCTACAACACTGGGAGCACACATAGTTGCAGTATAAACCACAGGTTGGGTCTATGGGTGTTGGTCAAACACAAATGGGGTTGAACAAATTGACATGCTAGGAAACTTGCCGCCATGCTGAAGATGAGAAAGCATATTGATTTGCAGTGTGCCTTCAAGTCGAAACAGCTCTGATGATGATGATGATGATGATGATGATGAGGATGATGATGATGATGAGGATGGTGATATTACCAACTTCCTGATAAGGACCAAGATGATGAAGTTCTTAAACAAAATGTTAAATTCAATCAGTTTATACATAATTTTGTTTTTGATGTACAACATCTTATTTGAAAAGTGGAAAAATACAATAAAAATGAAACAGAAAGACATTGTTACTTGAATTATACAAAACATTTGAATTAACATTTGCTGCGTATATATATATATATATATATATATATATATATATATATATATTTTCTGTAGTTTAGTGCTAGCAGCAAGCAGAAATATTTCTCCTCCCGATGATGGCCATTTCGGCCGAAACTAGTCGAGGAATCTAAATGGAATAATAATTAAAAAAACGAAAGAATATTAATCTACAACCCAGTGTGTCTGAAGATTTTAATTTTTTAATTTTTTTTTTATTGTTCAATATATATATATATATATATATATATATATATATATATATATATATATATATATATATCAATTCAAAACCAGGTCGTCAATGAGTGGACACTACTATTATTTTCATGTGATTTCACACAATCATCAGGTAACCAGTTACTTGTAATATAAATATTCTATATAGCACAGGGCGCGTTCTATTTGACAAGCACGGTTGGGGGATATATTCCAACCATGCCAAAAAAATTTAAAAAAAATGTTTCCCTACTGGAAAGGTTTGCCAGTATATCAAAAAGTGCTCAATAAAATGAAACCAGTTCCACGGTAGAGAAGTTGATGCCTTAAGTCAAATTAGTACACAACAGGACAATTAAATTCACTTCAGAGCATATATGCGGATTTGATTTGGTTGTCTCCCGGTGGTCTACAGGGAATTCATTTTATTACAAATCACTGGATACCTGATGATTGCACATGAAACTAATAGCAGTGGCTAGTCATTGCCAACCTGGTTATTTGAATTAATATTCAAAAGCTCCTGCCATTTCTTGTGGCATGAAGCACTTTTATGCCACAAGGTTGTTTTTTGTGCAGACTCTAATTCGAGCTGCTCATTTAAAACCTGGATTTATAAATTCGGTTGTGCACTTTTGGAACATACCGTGAAACAATTTGTTTGTGGATGACAATTTATACGCACCCGAAAAACTTAAATTCGGTTGTGCACTCTTGGGAGATAAGTGCGAATTTGTAAACAATGACTATCACTACTAATATTGCAAGCTCTTCCCGAATTGAGTACTGACATCCCTGCGCCGATGGGTTGGGAGAAAATCTCCGACTGTTGCCGAATCAGAGGGGATTCGGTCCCGGCTTGAAACAATCGAATGTCTAGCCACACTGGTGAGCTGTGTATGAGAACACACACACACACACACACACACACACACACACACATATATATATATATATATATATATATATATATATATATATATATATGTATGTATGCGTTCAGGTTCTTACAACATTTCATCATGCTTGATAGATCTACTATTATTGCAGTGGAGTATATTTAATAACAAAGATGATGGAAACAGTATGAAAGGGAAAGAGACTGTAGTTAATTTGGTTAGATTATATATACAAAACAAATGATATAGAATTCAAAATTTTAAATCCCCAGAGTCTCGTTCGTGCGCCTCATCGTAAACAAACCCAGTCCGATGATGTTCTAAAAGACGAAACGCGTCACACGAAAACGTTTCCTTTTTTCTCATACATTTTTACTCCAAAAAATTTCTATATTTACAAAAATTATATACATATAATATATATCAGCGTGCCTTAACCGCTCGACTTCATAGGCTTTCATCATTCATTACTTATCATCTACCGGAGTTCTTATTTTTTCTTCAATAAGTTTTCTCGTGTGTTGGGTGGTAGCTGAAATACTGTAAAAAACGGAGCGTCTACTTCAATAACGGTATCTACAAAAGATAACATTTGAAGTAATAAAAATATGTCAGATTAAAAAATTATATATATATATATATATAGTAGTGCCTGAGGTAAATACCTTGCGGCTGCAGTCTGTTTCATGCTTAAAAGCAATCTCCAGATCATGTTTGTTGTGTTTTGGTTCGTCCATTTATATATGGTGGTCAATAGTACTTTCAAACCACCCGCACAAATCAAACTCACGTGTAACTGCAGAGCAAATAACAAATGTCCCTTAAACGATAATTGCTTACTAAATAATATAATATACCAAGCCACTGTAAAATCAGCAGATAACGAAAATAAATATAGATACATGTAAGTGAAGAACCCTGGAAACAGCGAAAATACATAGTAAAGACATATGTAAATAGTAAATACGTGAACAGCATACTGCTTTCTAAAAAAGATATAGGAAATTAAAAACAATAAGCAAATCGCACCACATCACATGGTAAATAAGGAAATAGCATTTACCCACAACAATAAATCCAAAAACTGTAAACTATCTGGAGGACAAAATGGCTAAAATCACCTTCCAACACAAATTACTATATAAACAATCCGAAATTATCTCAACATGCAGACACGAAAACAAATGTTTATTACGTTACTTAGAAATCGAAAACTAAAAACGAATAATAAACGTAAAATAAATAATAATTCTCCAGCAGGAACCTGCGTCGTCCTTTGTAGGAGAAACAACCCTTTGATCCGACGCGTTTTACCGCTCAACTACGAAGAGCGTGACAATTCAGAAAGGCATATTTTCCCTTTTATGATAACATATTCAGAATATAATGAATTCATACAAATAGGAACTCAGGTTTGATCCCTACCGGAGAACACATTTTTTATTAGTTTATTTCTCGAATGTGAAGGCCGATAGACGTAATACACGCTGTTTAAAATAAAAAAATGGGACATCTATTTCAAATACGAGTATCCAACAATATTACGGTTGGAAGTAATAAAAAAAATTGGATAAAAAATAAATCCATTAACACTTTCGAAATTGCTGTTTATATGTTTCGTATACGAAAGTGAGTAAAAAGACTTTCGAGAAAACATATCTGAATGAGTAAGAGTGTTTTCTTTAAAACGGAAAATGGAGGCTTGCTGGGATTTGACATTCTCTATAGTCAAAAAATAATGCACACCGGCATATACTAAGTCAGATCAAAAAGTATCGAGACTATTGCTATGGTGACAGAGTTAAAGTATACAGAGTGAAGCCGCTTGGCACAGACTGACTTTTTAACTCTGTCGCTTATAACGTTCTCGCAACCTTCTGTTGTTTATAGCAGTGCTTGGAAGGGAAATGTGCAGAATGTGGTCGTCTCACCACACTACAGCGTTTTCATCAATGATTATGGTTTGTGCATCAGTTTTGGGCCAATGATAAAATTACCCAGGCCCGACAAACTCAATATTTTTCAGTTTTCGCTCATTGTGACATTTCCCTCTTCAAATATTAAATCCCACTTGAAATAAATAAGAATTCAAGCTATTGATGAAGTCCAAAAGAATACGAAGAGGTAGCTGCTCGCTATCCCAACAGAAAAGTTCCAAGATTGCTTCCATCAATGGAAACGGTGCTGGATAAAATTTTTGCCTTCAGAAAGAGACTACTTCGAAGGGGATTAAATGCCGAATGGATATGTAGTTTTCTTTTTATAATATCGGTCCCAATAACTTTCGATCAAACTTCGTATATAAGATAATTTTTAATATTCCCACAATATTTAAAGCTTTCTTCATTAGAACTTTTTGGTCGTGTATTCCTGTACCCGGCTTGCCAATGTCCAACCTGACTCACGAGCTATGGTATCTTGGAAAGTCCATTTTTGTGAGAAGACAATCCAAAATGATGCCATAGGAGTAAGGATGAGATGACTTCCCTGTCGGCTCGATGGCCGGCAAACTATAATCGTTGTTGCTTGAGAGAATGGTTTCAGTTCTTCGTAGATTGCGTTAAGTGTTGTTGATGTTCTAGATTTTTCTTAGTAGATTTGTATATACTCTATCCTCCATATAAACTCCATCCAGTTGTCTTTCAAAGTCTTAAGGAATTTCAGCGGAACTTGAATTTTTTATTTGTATTTTTTGTCATCTTGAAGTAATGAATATAAAGAAAACATTTTTTGGCTTTGTTTTTTACTCGACAATTTTTATGCAAACAAAGTTTGCAAAACTTTGACTTTTAATTAAGAAAAGTTTCATATAAATCTACCACAACAATTATCTAAAGAAGACACACAGATAATCTATAACAAATGTTAGTCGTAATATACGTTTGGTAATTTCGTAGCTTGCGTGATGAGTACTGTTTGCTATAGCATAGACAGAAAACGTATGTTTTTCTTCTTTTCTTGATTTTTATGTGACTCTATGCGGAGTCTTGATGTCGCCAATCTATGCTCATCAGCATAAAATAAAATAAAAATCTACAATGATAAATAGTAAAAGCGACGCACAATCTACTTTACTATTATTGTAAATTAAATCACAGTTGTTATTAAATTTCTAAAGACTGTAATTTATCGTTGTAAGGTAAAAGATTATGGTGCAGATTAAATGTTTCAAGACGGAGTATTACTGGATATATATGTATTGTTTTATTCTGATTATTGCGGTTGCTAATAGCAATAATAGAAGTATAATCGAATTCTTTTGCATTTACTATGGAAGACATGTAATTATGATGAAGAGAGAATGTCAACACTTAGTATTCTTTATATATTAACAATTCTGTCTTGTATATTTTAGATATTTTTATTTTATTCTTTTCTAAGAAACTTTAGGGTACTTCCTGTACAATTATAATACCTACTTTTAATTATCATCTGGCTGCTCTAATAGTACTGTTATTAAAAAGATAAAAATTACGAGGTTATTATTAATATAATATTGTTTTTTTATTTATTAAGCTGAACATCATTTAGTACAAATATGGATAACCCGGTGAAGATTGAACCCACTATTCTGTTATAATGGCCAAATAGACAAGCTCGTTAGATATCCCATACTAAGGTATCCTATTGGTGTAATAGTTAATTAGATTTAAAATAATAAAATAATGTAGACTGCACCCTCAAACGTAAACAAGTCACATGTAGAATAAATTCACTTCTACCAAAATAGTGTACAGGGCATGTAAAATCCACATTACCTACATATAATTGTCAGCGTATCTCCAGAAAGAAAACGAGATGAAATTGTATTCCGGAAGTCTAGAAGGACTAATATTTCCGATAAAATGTTTTTGCTTTGATTGGCTACTGACAGCCCGGCAGTGATTCTTCTCGAATGTCTGCATTCGTGCATTTATATGTTTGAAGAAATAAAAGTGATTCTATCAAAGATCTATCAGTCAAAAGTTTGAGTCACGGCAAATGCGAATGTTCGCCTTAAAAGAGTCTCATTTTTATGCTCACTTTCGTAAAATATTTGAAAGAAAACCAAAACAAACAAAGTCTCTACAAATATATTTCAATGAATTGTCTAAGAACATGCTAATCATTGGTTGGAAAATTTTTTTAAAAAAAATGAAAAAAGTGGGATTCATAGCTCACTTTTATTATTTTAAATAACAAGCCATTGTTTCTTTTGAGAATGATAGTGCAATGATTTCACGTTGCCTTCTTCACAGTGATCCTCTAGTTTGTTGATTTTTGACATATTCGAGTTCGTTCGACTTTTCTTAGGTTTTATTTTCCGTCTTCCACAATTAATGACCACCCTTTACGTACCCTATGTAGAGAAGAACAAAAAGCCAGAAAGAAATGAAAAGAAAGAAATACAATGAATAATTTCTGTCTGAATTTCTGCGATGTAAATTTATTTAGATTATTACCATTCCGATTAATTTCCTTATCTATATTTTGTTATTAGGTTGGTGCAAAAATAACAACGTAATAATGTCGTTTTTTTGACGTATTTTTAACGTCGAAAAATGTCATTATTACGTCATTATTTTTGCACCAACCTAATATTTTCATACCATTTAAGCTGTTGTGTCATCCAGCCTTATAATTTTGTGTCGATCCGGGCAACATTCAAGGAAATTTCAATCCTTTATAGTGATTTTTCAAGCGTAGCTTAGATGTGGCACAAGTCCGAAATTAGGGGGCACCCAGTGAGGATCGAACTCACTACTCAGTCTTAATTGTTCTAGCGTTCCAAGCTTGCTAACCATTACACCGCCTCGAGGTGCCCAAGTGAATCCTTTATATAACCTAAGGAGAGAAATTGTTCTACATGGATTGCAGAACGAGGACAATCTACCCTCTGTAGATTAAATGAAAGAGTTCACTTCGAAATTCTCTGAAAGTAACTCACATTGACACAATGACCGAAAGTCTTTGATGATGATGATGATGATGATGATGATGATGATGATGATGATGATAACAACATGGATGACAACGTTTCTCCGAAAGTAAATAATATAAATAAATACAACTAAGCATTTGGACAATTTGAATCCCCTTCGAGTGAAGCAGTAGCAAGTTCTAAACATTTTTTAATCTTAAAAATTTAAGAGTAGTATTCTGCCTGGCTATAAATACTGAGTCAAGAGTGAGCAAAAAATGGAATGGTTGTTAGCAAGAGATGCATATCATGATTGGAATTACAAAAAGGTAACCAGTACAGAAAATTAACTATCTAGGAAAAGTTAAAGCAAAAATCCGAAGACGTAAATGAATAGTAAAAAATACCTCCCAAAAGCAAAGTATTAAAAAAATTTCGTTCGAATCAAAGAAAAGTGTGTGCAACTGATATGTAATCCTCCTAGGGAATAATGCATCATTCCTACGTAGATTAAGAGAAGGCATGATACAACGGAGATGTGGTTCCACAGAAAGATGATGGGAATTCTATTGACGGAAGAGGGAAAGTTGTAATGAAAATGAACACAAAAAAGACAGGTGAAATTTCTGGGACACATAATAAGGAAAATGTGCTTGGAAAATTTGATACTCACTGGACATATTGAAGGCAAGCGGGTTAAAGGAAGATCTCGAGTAAACTAACTAATGAGTTTGTCTAAATGATCAGTTATTGAAATGAATAGTAATTTTTTCTTAGATTTACAAAAGATAGAAATTTGTGAAGAGCCATGGCCGCCCACGTCGTGAGAAGAAAGAACTGTTGCATAGATACATTAAGTATTAAGAACATAACGATAGTAGATCAATTTGCAACAAAAAGTCTGAAATGCTCATACAATGTATTAGGTTGGTGCAAAAATAATATCGTTTTTTGACGTTAAAAATACGTCAAAAAACGATAATATTTTTGCACCAACCTAATAATATAAAGTTATTCATTCAGAAATTTAAATAGTATTATTAGTAATACTATTAATAATAATAATAATAACACTAGTAGTAGAGAGTGTAAAGAAAATTACGGTGTTCAAGAAATTAAGGATGGAAGGCAATATCGTTAAAATTGAGATTTTGTATCAATAAGGCAAATTCTCTCGGACAAACAAGATTTCCAGAGAGAAATGATGCGAGTTCGAATCTTATCCGAGGCTAATTCTTTATTTTCGACCCACTAATTAACGTAGAATAACCATTTGAAACTTGCAATAAAAACAAAACGAAGAAACACTATAAAGAAATTCAAAGAATATAAGGAAATCAGTCAGTTATGTGCCATGCGTGACACACGCTTAGGCGATCATGTATCTTTCGATATATGACTGACGAAGCAGATTTTTTCCCGCAGTTGGTTACCATTTCTTTCTTCGGGAAACCAGTTACCATCCAGGCTGTAGAACCATGTCTGTCCTGCTATTTACCCATAGCTAAGAGAAGAAGAAGAGAATTCATAACTTTCCCAAGGGTAAGCGAATGTAATGGATTCAACTGGAATTTGAAATCGGCTTTTTGATTCCTCAATCCGAGCCGCTATCCATTACTCCACCGTACCTCCCCTATAAAGAAATACAAAACCCAAAAAAAAAAAAACAATACAAAATCAAAATAAAGGAATGTGAACAAAAAAGATGAAAGAAATTCTAATAAAAATTATATTGAAAATAAAGGTCTATTCACTTTTTAACACTATAGCAGACAGAAACAACGGAACACCATAGAGAAAATTGTAAAGTGAAATCAACAAGAATTGAACGAAGAGAGAATGTATGGCTTTTAGCAAATGAAATAGATCAAGATGCGAATCCCAAATTAGTGATTTCAAAATCAAAGAAGTACAAACATTGAAATATCTGTGAAGTTTGATAAAAATGTCTGAAAGTGTGAAATCGAAACATGAAAATGCATTGGAATAGCGAAAGATGCCTTCCAAAAGCAAAGCAAAATATTGAGAATCAGGAAAATTTCCTTAAAAAGAAAACAAAAAGAATAAACTCGAATAAATTCTAATATCATTCCCCTGTGGCAGTGATCACCTCTCAGATGAAGAATAGACATAGCAACAGAAATGTAGATCTATAGAAAGCTACTGAGAATACCATGGGCGAAGGATGCGAGTAAAGAGGAAGATTTATGAAAAAGGGAAACAGATATAACACTTAGGAATCAGAATGAGACACTTCAAATCTGTAGGTCACATAATGAGAAAAAGGCTTAGAGAATATGACACTCACAGGACATATTAAAGCAGGAGGAGCAGAGGAAAATAGCGAGCTTGTGTATATATGAATAACAAAACAGGTATCGAAAGGGATGGAGAAAATAGGAAATTTAATAGGACTAGATTCTTACATAGGAAGAGAAATGATTGTTTATGTTCTGAAGTGACATGGTACATAGAAGAATAGCTTTTTCAATGAATGATCCAAATCGAAGAATTCAGGACAATGTGTAAATGTCCTTCTTGGGAGATCCAGTATTCTGACAGGTGTAGATTTTACCATTAGCAGGAATTGAACTGAGAAACAGAACCAGGAAATCAAAGTAAATGAACTAACACAAACAGAAATAATCTCGCCTGAGTAAGTCTGACTTTGGTTAAAAATTGATGAGCAAATGTTATTGCTTTACTTATATCTATTTTTTAGATTTTTCTTTTGTTGATGGATAGATTCGTTGTACTGCTTGATTAAACGACTTGATGGATTTGACGTTTCAAACTCAGAACTTTTGGAACCACATAGTCGCCGAGGTTTCGGGACATTTTGTTGTTATTATTACTCTTTGCTAAATCAAAGCGGCCGTGAAAACGCGTCGCGTGCAGGTGGCTCGATTGAGTAACTTTATAGTTAAGTTAATGTGACTAATGAATAGGACTTTTGGATATTTAAGAAAGAAAGAAGAGAATTAAGAGCGAGTAAATAAAAAGAAATTTAAAATAAAAAAAGATAAAAAAAGAATCAAGAAAGGAATAAAAAAAAAATAGAAAATAAAACGGAGTGTAATAGAAAAGTAAAGCACATAAGCTAATAGAAATTTAAGAATAGGTGGAAAAGAAGAAGAAACAAAATCCAGAAGAAAGAAAGAAAATAAAGAAAGAAAGAAACAAACAAACAAACAAAAGAGAAAAAAGGAAAGAAAGAAACAAAGAAAAAGGAAAGAAATTAAAGAAAGAAGGAAAGAAAGAAAGAAAGAAAGAAAGAAATGTAAGAAAGAAAGAAAAGAAAGAAAGAAAGAAGCAAAGAAATGAAAACGAGATGATAAAAGAATATCAAAGAGAAAAAAGAAACAAAGAAAAGAAGAAAAATGATTAAAAAAAAGAAGAAAAATATTGAAAAAAAAATGCATTGTTTCCTTTTGGTCTCTTTCGTATCACTTGGCGACGTTTTGATAAATGAATTCCCCATTTACAATTTCACGCGAGTGGTTATTTCATTTCCAACATTGATGTGAAATGCATTTCATTGAGTGCAAACCAGAAATTGGACATTTTATGTCGATTCCATTAAAAGTTATTTGAAACGAAAGTCAAAACTTTTTGTGAGAGAATTCAGTAAAATAATATTTCATTTTCATTAATTTCTCGCATATTTTCATTGTTGCTTTTGGTGGCTCGATTACACCCTGGACTGGCAACTTAAATATACCATTAAGAATAGAATAATCATTTTGTATTTAGACAGCAAAGAAAAGATACTTTATTATCGCAGGAGTAATACAAATAGTGTGAAATTCTATTATTGTTATTCTTATTATCACAAGGAGAATTTATCCGAGTTTATAATTGGAATCTAATTGACTTGTAGCATTCACACCCAAAGACAAACTAAACTAATTTAAACGCCACTAGTTTCCATCTACTTACCTTCAGATCCTAATAAATATTATGTATTTTCCAATCAGCATTCAATTACCTGCTCTGAAAGGAATCGATGCATTTTTGGCTAAGAATCGGGAAACAGTTATATATGTTTAATACTACTACTTCAATTCTTAAAAGTTTTAGTCCCTATATATATATATATTTTTTTTTTTTTTGGTTAGAATTGGATATAAATAAATATATCTAAATGTTCTTAAATGGAAATATCTCAGAATATTTTCGTTTCTGTAATCATCGAATTTTTGCTAATAAGATTAAATTCAAAAGAGAAAATAAGTTGTAGATAGAAATATTACGATTATATTAATAATTGTATGTGATGAAACAAATGGTAAATAATTGAATCCCCATTTTTTTTCAGACACGATAAACCCCATTTTAAATGACTGTATCAACTGAAATTGCCATCAACAAAGAAACAGACACAAAGAGAAACGACCTTTAAATAATAATAATAATAATAACTGGTAGCAAGGCTACCAAGCAACGCTGCCACCTAGCACTTGCAATGATGTCAGATATTCGCAGGCTGATCGATAGCGTGAAGCTTATGAGGAGCGTGGATCATCTCTTAATTGCTAGTGTTCTCAGGTTCACCCTAACGCGTGGTGGTAGCACCTGTTAGGGTCCCAGTTATGGGCAAATAGTGACCCTCCAACAAAAGCAAAACACTATGAAAGTATAAAAAACATTTTATAGTAAAATTACAAGCAATACATTTCATATAAACAAAATTACCAACAATTCACACTGACAGAACAATCAAGGCCAACCGCCCAGATATTGTTATTAAAGACCACAAACAAAAACGGTGCCTCCTTATTGATATGGCAGTCCCTGCTGACTGCAATGTATCTTTGAAGATATTCAAAAAGCTGTCAAAATACAAGGACCTTGAAATAGAAATCTCGAAAATGTGGCATATGGGAACATCAACAATCCCTGTTGTAGTTGGAGCCCTAGGACTGGTTGGAAAAGATTGCAGTAGACTAAATGAAGGGATTCCTGGAAGTCCATGCCTCAAGGAGATACAAAAATTCTTCTGACAAATACAGCCCACACTTTACGAAAGGCTTTATCTGCGTAATATTTTTTTTTTTTTTTTTTTTTTTTTTGTGAGTGGAAAGTGTCATGATGCCATTTCTAACCTGGGCGGAAACAGGAAAGAAATGCGTAAACGCCAGAAATCAAAGAAAATAAATAAAATAATAATAATAGTCGTGTATAAATCACTAGAAATACCAGTTATTTGCAGCTTGAATATTATCAACTTCAATATGGATAACTGAAATATGAAGAGCGGAAATAAATAAAATGAATTCCAATAAAATTAAAAAGTTGTCATAAGATGCACTATCCAAATGCAGATGATGGTCATCATTATATTGTTAGAAATAAAGATGGTTATGGGCTTATTCCAGCTTGAACTGACCCGCAAAACAACATCCATAGGTTTAATAATAATTAGATACCATTCCTGAATAACCTGTTAACAGTCATGAGAAAACTAAACAACCTTATTTTACGCATAAGGAAAATAAATTCTTTAAAGAACTCCACTTCAATGTGAAGAAAATAAAATGGTATAAAAATACCCAACCAATAAACGCAATAATAATTAGGTTAAGACACAAGGCATAAAGAATTCAAAGATATCTCACCTGAAAACAAACATTCCGACATGACTAATAAACGCTGAGAAGTAAAGATGCCGTGTAAAGAAACACAATGAACACTAGTGGCTGAAAATTGCAGTACTAAAAGCAGAGACAAAAAGTAGAGACGAAAACATCCATAATTGCAACACAGAACCAAAGCTTACTCACCAGCAGTTACCAGGCAACAATAAAAATGGTGCAAATTTTGTAGATTATGTAAACAACATATTCAGACTATTTACAACTTAGTGGTTCTTAAACCGGAAGTATAAAATGATCAACATTATCGGGCGGACAGTCTGATCATTGGAAGATATGTCAATATTATAATGCAACACATGATCAGAAAAGGTACAGACAAAACTATTAACAAGACCCATGACAAGAGATTTTTAAAAGGAACTCTGTAAAATCTTTCACTTACACAGGAGTGGATTATCAATGTAAATAACATATACACATTTGTGTATCATTTAACACCAGAATTAATGGATACACATATATTTATTACCTTGTGTTACCATTGTTCTCGAATAATGAGTTGGTAAGGGATTATACTGAACAGAAAGCAGGAGTGAATAATGATATCTTGTGGGATTTCAATGTAAGAACAGGGTGTATTCTTGAGGTCAGCAAACTAAAAACCAGACGAAGAAACAAGAAAAATGCTTCATTATTTGACATGACTGTTATTGTTGAACATAATATGAAGACCATCACATTGAAGTTGGTAGAATAAGGGACGTTCAGACCAATACTGTTCCGGAAAATCAGGGAAATATACCAAGCACTAACTGAAGTTATCCCTTTTCTGTTTAACGGACTCGGGACAATCTATAAGAATCTTTCTTCCTCGAATGACCCCCTTGCGAATATCTGACATCATTGCAAGTGCTCGGTGGCGGCGTTGCTTGAAACAGCTCTGATTCTAAGGAAAGTGATTTTCTACGTTGTGCAGAAGAGCTGAGATATGTCCATCTTTATTCGAGCAAAACATCTGAGGGGGGAGGATCTCAAACCAATAATAATAACTACTCAATAGTGACTTCGCCAAAAAAAAAAAAAAATCTGGGAAATATAAAGGTAACAATACAACGTAATGTATGTACATATATAGAATTAGCCGAAAAGTTTCGCGATAAAGTTGGAAATCCGAGTGAGAATTAAGACCATCCAAACAACTGTATTCATTAAAACAATCAGAAAAGCATAGAGTGAAAAGTTATCGAATGCAAAAAGAAGAAATCAATTGTTTTCGATTCTTCATTTTAATCTGCCACTTTGTAGAAACGTTCAAAATCTCATTATTTGTCGATGTTGTGGTTTCATTTCTTCTCATGATAATCGCAACAATGGTAACTCAGTAAATGCCAACGTCTAATTGGTTTCTTATTCTTTGCAATTGTCTATCAGAATTCCTCATCCTTGTGATAATCGTTCTTATATCAGAGGTTTTATTTTACACCAATTTTCATAACTTATGTTGTATTTCTTTAATATAATTTGTAAGAAATGATTTCCGAGAAACTGAACCTTGATAGAAAAGGGGGCTTTATTCATTGCAGCTTTACGCCGTGCAAAGGATTTGATTAATGTATACAAGTATTGATCAACAAATCCGTAATCTGCGAGAATTATTAGCTGAATTTTGATTTGAAAGGTTCGATATTTAATGTTGCATTTCTGTTATTCGTGTAGAAGTGATCGGTTGGTTAAGAGTATTGGCAACGAATGACGTTATTTACATTATTTACATTGAGCGGACTGTTGTCCTCATCTTTCTTACCATATTCACGACGTTCGGCTGTTGTACGCTCTGGCCTTCCAGTGATATACGTTGGAATTTCGAACTGAACTCTTTCTTGGGGTAGAAGGACGGAGCGTACAACGGCCGAAATGTTGTGAATATGACAATAAAGATGAGGATAACAGTCCAAACACTGTAAATAGTGTAAATAGTTACAATAGCTCAGCTCAGAAATATAGACAGAATGGGATTATGTTAAAAGAGTGTTATAGGCATCGCTATTTGATTTGACATACAACTCTTGTTATACTTTCGGTTGTTGAGCGCTCCATCCTTCTTCGGATGTCAGTTGTCCAAACCAGACGTCTAGCCAAACTGATGAGCTGTGATACAACGAAACAGTCTGTCTGTAGATGACAATATATATGCTCCTGAAAAAATTATTTCGGTTGAGCTATTTGGGGAAGAAGTGTGAGCTTGTAAACAGTGACTATTACAGCTACTAATGCATGACCCTTCGTTAAAGCAAATCGAGTTCTTTCAGTAACTGTGTATTTATTTAAAAATAAATGCACTTAAATTCACCTTCATCCCTTCCGTGCGCCAACGGCTTAGGGGTAAGATCTTCGACTGAGGCCATTCAGCCAGGTTTCGATCCTAGCTTGAGGCAACCGGACGTCTACCACACTGATGAGATGTGATACAGCGAAACAGTCTGTGGATGACAATATATATATATATATATATATATATATATATATATATATATATATATATATATATATATATATATATATATATATATATATTGCACCTCCCCACTTGCTGTTTGCTTTAACTGACCGGAGTGAAAGACAGACCTGTGTGAAAAGGAAAAGAATGTGGAAGCAGCAATATAAACTTTATTAGATGCAGCAACCAAAGGATTGTAGATTCTCGCACTGAGGTCATTAATGTCGCCTGCAATTTAAAATTTGGCCCAGTTTCAAAATCACGTTTCAATTATACAGCATTGACACACGCAACAGAAGCAGTTGAAATTTTTGTGATTTACAAAATATTTATTGTGATCCCCCCACCCCACATATCAATAAATAAAAAATATTTAAAAAAAACGGATATCATTTTCATCGCACATAGATAAATATATTTATATGTGTATATATATGTATGTGTATGCGTGTGTGTTCGTGTATGTGTGTGCGCCTAGAGGCAAACTTACCTACTCAGTAAAGTGCTTGAACCATAGATTGATAAGACCGAGAGAAATAAAACTTAACAACATTAAATCCTATGAAAGGATGGCTTTAGTCGTAACTCAAGGTTCACGCTCACGCAATCTTCACACGACTTAAATGTTCATGTCGTCTGAAGCTCAGGTGAACGTAAAACTCGAGTTACGATTAGCTCCATCATTTTATATATATATATATATATATATATACAGAGATAAGTAGATACATTATCGACACAGAAATCAACGCTGCAATTTTCTTGTTTCTGATTACATTGCCAGTCTCTGTGAAGTGTTGATTTCTGTGTCCGCACATACTCTACCTCCGATATTAAGCACTCTTCCTATGAATATAAAACATTTTAAGAACGTAAATGCACATGTGTGTGTGTCTTCAAAGAGGTAAAAATAAAAAGATTGCAATGAACGATGGAACTCCATATGCAACAACATAATGAAACCGAAAAAGCCAAAGGAATTGCGGCCCATAAATAAATTATCAAATGTATCGTGGAAATAAAACAAAGATTGAAAACTTCTTTTTTTTTTTATTTAATCTTTAAACCACTTAAGACGTTGTATATCAACCTCTACAAACTGGCATCACTTTGAAGGAGTGACTGCCTCATTTCTCCATCCAAATCAGTGTCTGTAGAGTTCATTTCTGACAATCTAAACTTAACTAAACTGGCGGGAGATTTCCACAAAGATAATAGAGACGTTCATGCCAAAAATATCACAATAGAGGAACCGGAAGTTTAGTAAAATGCTCAGAGCAGAAGTCGCTTGATCGGATATTTAGGCATCCAGCGGTGCACAATCTCGTATCAGTCGCTATTTTTCAAATAAATTTGTTTTTTATTCTATTTAGACATCAAAGGGTTATTTAGGGGGCGAGATAGTTGCGCGTCACAGAGTCTGGCATCGATTATTGTAAAAAGACGAGATTTCGAACGGTGATTTTGAAGAGACTTGAAGAGACTTATTTAATTCGCACAAGCAATTCTTTTACCCCGTGACATTACATACGGTCGCTTGTTGAATTCGCAATACTAAATTATCACTCTTTCTCTCTCTCTCTCTCTCTCTCTCTCTCTCTCTCTCTCTCACACACACACACATTTCTTTTTTATTCGAATATCAAGAAACATAAATGTATAACACGCACTCTTAACTTTCTACTATAGTATTCTGGAATAATATATCTGTTGTATAATGTTCATTGATATTTTAGAATTTATACCAACTAAATTTAGTTCGTGCTGACGAAGAATAAATATATATATATATATAATAAATATATATATAGCTTACCTTATGTTTTGAAAGTCGAAATTTACTCAGTATTTAGAGCAAGCGTACAGAGATCTTAAAACAAAATGCTGCGAAAATAAGGCCAAGGATAAACAGCATTATAAAGAAACACACATTTCAGTCTTTCATGAAACACAATGAACGAAAGTGACGATATCATTTAGAGGAACATGGATAAAATGACTCAGTGAACGAAGATGATGAAAATATCAACAAATGGAAACTGCCATGAAGCCCATCTTTGACAATAACAGCAGTGAATCAGACTAGAATTTGATTAACGTCTCTAAATATTTTTCAAATAATAAATGTTTAAGTATTTAAAATATTAATTTCGGTCATTCTATCGTGGTCTTAAAATATTGATATTTAGCTGGTGTATATAATACGCAGCACTAATTTGTAAAACTTGTAAAAACTACGTACTATCCCCAAATAAATGTGGTATTTATATAAGATACATTTAGCATAGTAACTATTTGTTTTTAAAGACAAGTGCGTAACGTCACGATAACAAACAATGGTAAATGCGGATTGTGTAAACATTTTAATATATGAATATTTAATATTTAGTAATTTTCGAAATAGAAAAGTTGAATAAAAGCAATTAGAAATTTAGTTAATAATGAGTAAAAGGTTTAGTCATAATGAATTGAATATCACTGCAAAATGCCCCAAACTTTATATACACAAAGCAAGCATTTCAACTCGACCCATCATATCAGGAATTGGTAGTGCTACCCGTAAACTAATATAACAAAAAATGTAACATCAATTCTTGAAATAATTCACCATTTACATATTAAAAATTCTGACAGCAATATGGAAAAAATGTTATTCTTATGATTAATGTTATAAACAACCTGTTCATCAAGACACTGGACTAAGTACACGTGGCGCGGGGGATAAAGGCGTTGGTTAGATCCAGTGACAGGGCCCAAAGAGTTGTGAGTTCAATACCTGGTTAAGGCAGTGGAGAACTTGGAGATGTTAATTAACAGGCGATAACTGATAACTGACATCCATTAGACGTGGAACTAGAACAGTCTACCCCAGCGAGAGAAATAAAGGGTTCAGTTCGACATTCCACGCACCTGAAGAAGCCTATATATATATATATATGTGTGTGTGTGTATGTATGTAACTTACGTCGATCTCGAGAGATTATGGATCTGCACCCAAAGAATTATGTCACAGTTAATGATGTTGCCGCAGCATCTGTTATGTCTGTACAAGCCCACACGAGAGTGCCTGTCTCGATTGCCAGTGAATGTATGACACCTCCCCCTCCAATGTCATCATGTTGTTTTCTTTCCATCGACGACGATTCTCCTCGGCAATATGACTCTGTTTCTTCTCTCCTCGCTCCTATCCTGCGGGTAAATCGCGTCTCCAGCGTTAGCGACGTCTTTACAACTTTCGATACCCATGTTCATCACCCTTATACCTATTTTCAAGCGTGTGTGTGTGTGTGTGTGTGTATATATATATATATATATATATATATATATATATATATATATATATATATATATAACATGGCATACTATACCCCAGGGGTGCAAATGAGTGCCAGAACTGGATGCCTATTGAAAAATGTTTGATTTTAGAAGTTTTAGAAGAAAATCTAGTTAACAATTTTTCACATACTCACAATAACATGTTGACCCATACCTGAAGATAATAGGATGTGTTGAAAGTTAAATAAATGAAAATATCTATTTTTGTTGTGGACACTGTTAAGTATTAAACAAAACAAAGAGATAATGAAGATTTCTGCTATAAGATATGATCCACATAATGTTGAACCAGAAATATTCATACGATTTATAGGTTTCACGCAACCCTAAGGATAGAATAAAGAGTCCGGTTCAAATTTCCATTAAAGTTACCGGGTTCAACAAGCAGTACCTGAAGAAGACTGGAGGGCATCAGTCGAAATGTGTATAAGACAATCAATCATCTAATAGACAGATAAAACAAAATCATTGTAGGAAAGTTTCAAAACCTTTAAAGCTGCTTCTTTGTCTGATTTGAGTGTGTAATATTTGCAAAAGATTTTCAAAACTATATTTGCAAAATATAGTAACATTTTCTTGATATATACTTCCATATAGAGAATTATGCACCCTTTTTGACTGGCACTAAGAGTATTAAATATAGATAACAAAAAAGATTTTTCATTAAGTTTAGAAACTTTTGATATCATCTTTCTTAATGTTGCTAATGATAGTAATTGAAAATCCTGTCTTAGCGTGGTGTTGCGTAGTACTCAAAAGCACGTATTACTATATCTGCACCATATTTCATTCCAAGGATTTTGGACGCCATTGATGAAAAGTATTGACTCAAGTTATTCTGCTTGTGATTAAAAGCCATAGAATTTAAATATCAGATAATTTCTTTCAATGTTGACCAAGTATCAACTGTATACGGTTTTAGACAGGCTGCTAATATAACACTTACTTCTATAATGAAAGGTTCGAAACTGCATTTTTTTTAATAAATTCTCAACATAAAGAGAGGGATACCATCGATAATTTTTGACGGCTGAACAATTAAAATATTTTCAGCCAAAAATGCTACATCTGGACAGACAAAGTCTTTTTTGCTGTTGGTTAGACTTTCTTTAAAATTTGTATAATTAATCTTATCTAATTCTAAAAAAAAATCATTTCATCACCAATTTGAGCATTACTGGAGATTTTTTTTTATATCCCTTTGAACAACAGAGGGTGTTTGACTCTTTGGTACACATGGCCATACAGATGGTAGATTTTGGGGGCGCATTTTTCCACGAACTCCTATGGTATCAAAATTTGAAGTCCAATGTAATTGACAAATAACTGTATTATTTATAACATTCAGATTGGAATTTGAAATTGATTTTCTTCATGGTTTTCTCTCTCATCTTTGTCTTTTAGAAAATGAAAAATTGATATTTTATTCACATATCCAACACAGTTTTGTCTTTGCTACTTTCTGTAATTTGTTTTTCAAGCAACGACGCAACACTTCCGTGACATTGCTGGAAACTAGGTAATATTTGAAATTAAGCTTCTTAAGCAAACACTTTTTTTACTGCTTCAATTCAGGGATAACTTTTTAAGCCAAATTAATTATACACTTAATCCCAAATTTCACCTCCCCCTATACCAATAAGTTAAAAATAGAATTTTAGAGGGTTCCCTTAAACCTGAGAATCCACAGTTTAAATTGATTTTTTCGGTGGTGGGGGGCGGTGTATATTGGTTTTGGTTCATCGGCTTGTACATCCATACTTCAGAAATTCTGCACGTACTCATACATACAAAAACAAATCGAAATTCTTTTAAAAATATTTGTGCTCGTCACATTGTAATAAGCTTTACAATATATGATTAGTAAATATAGTTTTACATATTATATTGAAAATGACTTAAAAGATTTAAAATCTTTATAAATTATTCAATTTAAAATTGTAAAAATATGAAAACAAATTTTGTAAAAATTCATTTTTTGTCGAAAATTTTTTATTCAGACAATATTGTCTCTAATATATATTCATGAAAGCAAGTAAAAGCTTTTCCAATTCAATAAGGTCTTAGTTTTATTGCGTTTTTTTTTTTTTTTTTTCGATTCAGAACAGATTTTTCAGTAAGATAGGGTCCAATTTTGCCAAAAAAATCGGTGACATAAATTCTTCGACGAATTCTGCTTTTAACTAATATAGTCATTAAAAATTATCACGTTGGATTTTTCAAGTTTTCATAAAATTAAGTAAGGCGCTGAAACACGCGTAGAAAATAATTTTACTAAGATTTTCTAATAAAACAAATTGAAGAAATAATTTTATTCCTTTGTAAATAATTCCTAAAAATTTAATTAAAATTCGACAATTATTTGATTTTTGGAAGAATTAATGGCAAAACGCAACTAATAAAACATGATTCTATGAATGCATTTATTCATTATGAATAACAACAATATGAGAGAAAAATATTAAAGTAACTTTGTGAAGTGAATAGTAATGCCTTCAAAAAGATGTGTACGTCTGTTAAAAGCTAGACATTAACTTTATGTCAATATCATTTATTAATGTCACTTTTTTTCTATAATTTTAATAAGTAAACCATTACAGTTAACTCAGTAACAAAAAGAAAACGTGCTAAAAAAAAAGAATCTTACATTTTTTAAACTTTTATAAAGAAATATACACGGCGTGAAAAAGATAATTCATTTTTGAAGTATAAGGGTTTGCTTTTTTTTTCTTTTTTCTTTGAGAACATTGAATAAAACTTTAACAGAAAACTATTGAGTCCGTGACTATTAAAGTAACGTTTTACCATAGTCTTTAAAAACTTTAGACGACTCTGGAAAACGGAATGAGCAGCAGGATTAATTTCGTTCACACACACAACGTTTTCACAATATCAAAAATAAATACTGAATTAAATATTTAGAATTTAATAATAATTATATATCATTAAATTTATGTAAAAAATTCTTAATTTTTTTTTATTCATTTTGCGATATATACATTACACTTGCGTCTACGTTAAATAGTAGTTTTTCAAACTAAACTAAAATAGTTTAATTTTTAAGATAAACACACAAATTACTCATAAAAGAATCAATTTTTATCAATAAATAATTTGTATGAATAACAATATCAAAGTAAAATATTAAAATAACTTTGTAACCTTTGACGAATAATGGCATTTTATTTTAATTTTAAATAAATAAATTTCGAAGTAAAAAAAAGAAGCTTGTAAAAAAAGTCTTTGGAAAATCTCATGTAAGAAGCGAAGCGCGGTTGCTTTCTTTTATTTATTATTATTATTTTTAGAATTACCTTAATAAACCTTAAGGGAAAAATGTTAAGAAGATTAAAATTCAAAGAAACAACAGCAAGATTTCAAAATACCATTTTTGCGTAGCGAATTACAGAGTCAAAATGTTTGTTTATACAATCTACATAAACATAATATAGCAACTCAATATAAAATAAATAAATCTTATAATTATTTACTTACTTCAATTAAATAATGCAAATGATATTCCAAATGTAAGGAAAAATTACTTTGAACTTCTCAAGCCAACAACACTGGTGGAGTAGCTAGCTCAAACTCAAACTAAAATGTCCCTCTATTCTCATCGGCCTTCCAGTTCTGTCTCTTCACTACATTATGACTTGGCCGTCTAATATAGAACGCCCTGATATATATATATATATATATATATATATATATATATATATATATATATATATGTTTCTGTGTGTGCACAAACATACATACATATAAATATACCTACAGAAACACAAACGCGCGTGCCTCTGTGTGTGTGTGTGTGTGTGTGTGTGTGTGTGTGTGTGTGAAGTGAAAATGCAATATACGTAAACATATAAGAATACTTAAGCTTCAACTAGTCAGGTGCAAAACTACACTTGTAACCTACCTGAACATTTGTATTGGTCAATGAGACGAAATCGTTAACCAAGTTTTTGCGACAGACGCACAGTCTCGTAAATGATGGCCGCTCCTTGGTTTTCTTGCAACTGCGCAGAGAACGTCATTCTTAGTTTAAATCCCTATTTTCCATTGTTGTTGTTATTCAAATAGCGATTGATTAAAAAAAACATGACCGTTGCGATAAAAGAAACACTATAAAATGAAAGAAAATCATGTGATAATATTAATAATCATGACCATGCTTCATTTAGAAAATTCCGACAACTTTAAGACTTCTGTTTACAATATATTTCTATTAAAAATAAAGATGAAAGAATTGTTATTCAATAGTTATTTATAATAAATATGTTAAACATATTTGAGTGTCTCCTTTCTATTTTAAAATCTCATGTGCCCTACATGTACACTAGGGATGAATAGCAAGATTGAAAAATTAGTATCCGTACCGAAGAGGCAATACATGCATTGGAAGTGGGTCCAGATGCTTATAGTACCTTATATATTACACACACACACACACACACACACGTGTGTGTGTGTATTGTTGTAGTAATTGTCCTAGTAGGAATAGGTTAAATATTAAAAAAATAAAGATATAATTCTGCAATTATAAAAAGTTAATGTTAAAATAGAGTTTTCTTTTACTAGAAATTTAAAGAAAAGTTTCAAATGAATAAAAAACGGTTTAGGCCAACTGTCAATTGCAAGACAGTGCGCTTCGACTGTGCAACGTAGAGTAACGTCCTCTTCCTCTATGATACATGCTAGTCCGTTATTCATTTAATTGGCCCCCAACAACAAGCGACAAAATTTTAATTTTTTAAATTATTATATTCTTTAAAGCTATTCGCATTTTGGTACTTTAAATACAATGTCAAAATATCATCTGCTTTGAATTATTTTAGTAGAAAATGTAAAGATGACGTCAAGTGCTTAAGGTGTAAAAAGGGCTAGTGTGGTGGAGATTCAACAACTGGATTGTTTGTTCTCTTAAAGCCGAGCATAAGACCCGAACAATGAAGGTGAAGCAGTTAAAAGACAAAAGATATTAACATCATTTCCCACTCCAAAATCTATCAAAGAAATTGGCAAACTCACTGACCTTGATGACTTTCGTTTCAGCTCTATTTCTTCAAATAAATACGATAAGCTAGAACCAACTACGAGACAGTTTTACAGGAAAAACTGGTGAGCATTTTCTATTATAAATATGTGAATTTGTAAATCATTTTGAAACACTAGTTAGTAAAAGGTCCGTTTCTGTGCCACTCTTGATGAATATGCATCCATCAAAAAATGTGAGATATTTAAATATTAATGCGCATTAAAAAAAACAAGTATTGGTCCTTGGGTTTGGTTAAAATTCTTGTAAATCCTGATCGAGCTAAGATCATCGAGATTGTTAAAAACTTTTTGCTGATTTTGGCTTTGAGTTTGATAAACACATAATAGCGTGTACAACTGACGGTGCCACAGTCAAGGTAAAATTTGGAAAAGTAATATTACTTGGACATCAACAATGTTTAGGTCATGCAATGCATCCAGCTACCTCATCGGTTCTGCACGAAAAGAGATTTCAAAGTGAGTAGAATGAAAAGGATATTGATGAAGAATCTAAAGAATTAGTAGAAGATAGTGAAAGTGAAGAAAGAAGGCAGGAGGAGGAGGAAGAAGATAAATAGTTTTGTCAAATCCAATGAAATTTCAAGTGAAAATGAAGAGGAAGCAGATGAACAATAAAAAAAGTCCTTTTTCTAATACCTTTCTTCTGGAAATGCAAAAAACTGAGCGTCTCGTTACTTCAAGACAGCTTCTATACTATCAAAAATAAAGTTTGAAGAATCTGTCGAATTTTTCGGAAGGCCTCACTAAGAAACGAAAAACTCCAACATTTTTTTTTAAACTAAGAACTCAAGCTAATTCTAGACTGCAAGAGAAGATGGAATAGTCTTTTAAGCATGCTAGAAAGATTTCTCAAGCTGAAACAATGCATCCCCAAAGCATTGAGATAATTCGTTCCACTGAGACAATCAAATCAAAAATATAGAAAATTTTGGAAGTAATATGTTTCGTCCCTTTTAGATAATGTTCAATAGAGGAAACACTTCTGGCTGATAAAGTCTCCTCCAATTTCATAAAGACAATTTCAGAGAAAAATAGCAAATTAATTAAAAGAAATTTATTAATAATTATTATTCCTACAGAAGACAGATTCTAGGTTTAAATTTTTCATGAAAAATCAGGAAGATGGACGTTTTTCACCTCCTAAAGTTATACTCAAGAAAACTGCATATTGACCCTTTTAAGAGACTTTTCTCTGAAAACAGTTTACATTTGGATCAGCACAAAGTATAAGCCAAAAAGAATTTGGTTGCTCTAATGTCACAGCCAGAATAGAAACTGGAAAAAGGGTAATTGATGATATTTGCAAAAAAAAATAGAACGATAGAGACGATTGCACTGAGAAAAGAACTTTCAGCAACTTTTGGTGTCAACATGGAATTTAGAAGCTTTGAAGTATCTTTAAAAAGAACGGAACATCTAGACAAACTCTGTAACTCTTTCAATTAAGCCGAAAAGTGTAGAATCTGAAAGAGCATTTTCAGCAGCAGGGTTGTACCTTACGAAATTGAGGTGAAATCTTTCTGAAAATTCACTGTATAGTTCTTTGCTTTCTTAAGTCTGTATTTCAAAATGAAAAATAATCTGATTAGTTTACACTTCACTGGAATATTCTCTTATTTATCTTGTATTAGTAAGGTCTTCATTTTGATTTTTTAAGAATATTTACACATTTTACACACATTTACAATTATAAAATTCTGTTTTGTTTAAATAAAGTTTTTCACTAAAAATCTCTTGTCATATACTGAAAAAATTATTATTTTTTTTAAATTAGTTCTTACTAAGTACGATTTGTTTTTGTTTGAAAAAAAAAGCTTTATCATTAAGGATATATTTTACTGAATTGAAATTCAATTACACAACAGAACCTATAGAGGAAAAATATGAAGAATTAGAATTAACAGTTTTGCTTCTCCTAGCTGCCATCAAAGGCTATAGAACCCAGTCTCTCCTGCTATTTACCCATGGCTGGAGGGAGAAGAATAGGATTCATACTTTCCCCAAAGGTATTAGCACGTAAGTGAATATAATGGATTCTATTGGAATTCGAACTCGGCTCTCCGATTCCTCGTGTCACCGTGCCTTCGCATATTAGGTTGGTGCAAAAATAATGACGTAATAATGTCGTTTTTTGACGTCAAAAAATACGTCAAAAACGACATTATTACGTCATTATTTTTGCACCAACCTTATATATATATATATATATATATATATATATATATATATATATATATATATATATATATATATATATATATATATATATATATATATATATATATGCGCGGAAGATGAAATATTAAGTTACTATGTGGTGGAATTCTTATTAGCATTCAGTATTATTACTAGCTAATTATATGGAGGCTTGATTAAAAATGTAATTAAAACTCTACATCGATGAAAAGTTATCAAACATAATTACGACGTCGAAAAATATTAAAGAAAATGCATTTGTTTTATGTGCAAGATCTTTCACTAAAGCTCTGAAAAAAAAACCGCAACAAATCCAATATATGTGCCCACAACCCTCACTGTAAATACAAAGAAATATGAACAAAACTAATTAAACATTTAGTTGTGATGGGCCTCTGACCACCACAGACGGATATGCAAAGCATCTCAAATTATTAGTCACACTTTAAATGTTTCTTAATATTTTATGAATATTAATAAAGGGATTCATTCAAATATTTGTGCAATTAAAGTAGAGAATGTTTCACACGATGTGTATGAATTACAGTAGACAAAATGTCTCTTTTACAACATGGCAAGAGTTTTATGAATTTTTCTTTTTTGTTTTTGTCAAGTTTCCCATTACTAGAGATGTGCGATTGGTGCAATGTACAGCGATTCGGAATGAGAAATCGGAGAACCAAGTTCAAATTCCAGTGACGTTCGTTACAATCACTTACGCACCTTGGAAAATGTATGAATTCATCTCCTCTCCCAACTATGGGTTAAATTTTAGGACTTGCCTCTAGAAAAGTCTTTGATATCTCCAAATAATTAAGGCAATATTTGCTCGAAAAAATATTCTAACATTAATGTGAAATTAGTCATTTACTCCATTTGTTTAACTCTTCGTGGGTTGCTGTTCACGAGTCCCGTACATCGTAAATTAAGGTCATATGGGAACCATATATACTGAATCAGTAGTAAGATAGCCTGACGGATCCCATCCTTACCCAAGCTAGTTTGAATTCATAATTATCCTCCTTATAACTGATTTACCCATAGCCGGAGGAGAAGAGCTGGATTTATACCTTCCTCAAGAGCCGTTATTCATTAAACCGCCGCGAATCATAATGGGCCATCCATACTGCTAATTATCGATGAAAAATCAGTCTTCATTTATTCTGTCGCTCATTTCATTGGAATTTCTTTATGGAAGCCTACTGATCGTTTTCACATGGACTGTCGTTTGATTTAGGACCAGACATATTGTGCTTTTCAATATTGACTTGCAGATACAATGTTTATAAATATCATTACTTAGGAAAAACGGATAAATATTCCGTTTTATCAAGTAATATAAAAACAAATCGGCGAGTTAGCGTCATTTTACACTTATTACACTCCCATTAGCGTCATCCAGCATCAAGCAACTTCATAGTTTGATGGTTGCAATACTGGATAATTGCATACAAATGGTTGCCACTTTAATATTTAAGTAAATGCTCTGTTTATAATAAACGATATTAAAGTTTAATTATATATATATATATATATATATATATATATATATATATATATATATATATATAAGATATCGCACATTGAGTGCTGCTGTTAAGAAAATAGTGCTTGATGTAATATAACAGAGCTGTTAAGTATATATTAATAAATATACATTTTTCCTCACCGGAGTTTCACGCACGACGCAATATTCAGGTTCTGAGTAGAAACCGACTATTACATAATTTACATTTTAATAAAAATATATACTTATCACAATGTTGACACACTCCATATATTATACATATATTTATATTATGCGCAGGTGAAAGCTAGCCCGGAATTTAAAAAAATATTTGCCTTTCCGTGCGGATTGTAATGAAGTAATTGTGTTGATTAATGATGACACAAGATTTAAATCTTCATTACTTAACTTTTATTCAATCCAGTATTTCATCAGTCTCTCACAGCCAATCTGTGATGCTACCCCATCGTCCAGCATCCGATACATGGATTGTTGGCAGTGACTACCCAGTCATTCCTGGGGCGCTTGTTTTTATCCCCATCTTTCCAACGTTCTAAGAAGCTTGCAATACCGGTTTCAGGTATTAAGTCAAATACTTCTGCATTCGACGGTCGGAAGTAATTCCACCACCTAGCTCTTTTTTTACCATCTAATGTAAAATTTGGGTGCAATGTCTGTCCCAGCATAATACGGCACCAATAAAGGTTACAAGGGAATGGCTAAGTTCTGTTATAACTCTATCATTCCTCCGGAGCATTGAAGATTTTGGAAGTCAAGAGTATTCTTTCTTGTTCCAAGAGGTTTCAGTCTTTTTTTAAGTTGGCAAAAATAGTAAGTCTTTTTTATTATTTTGTTGAATTCCTGCAGGGATTGAGCGAGTAGAGGAAAATAAATGTAAGCGTCAAATCTTCTAGCAACACAACACCCGCTGGATAAAATGAATTCTGGTTTTCACCACCCAAAGAGCTTCACTTATGAGAACAGTCGGAGATGACTAAAACTGACCAGTGAAATGTCTCCAGCAATTCTGAAATGCAATAGTTGTTGTTGTTGTTGTTGTTATTATTATTATTATTATTATTATTAGGTTGGTGCAAAAATAATGTCGTTTTCTCACATAGTAACATATGTGAGAAAACGACATTAATTTTGCACCAACCTAATATTATTATTATTATGTGTGTATGTTTGTGTATGTATGTGATTCAATTCCATAATGTAACTTTTGCTTTAGATCTTTTAAAAGTCTCTTTAACTTTCTAATGAGAACTTTCCTCTCTTTCTAAACCACATAGATGACATTTTTCAGCCATTAATCTTTACTTTCGATTTTTCTGTCCTTCTCCAACTTAGATTTTCTTTTCTTTACTCGATTATTTTTCGCGTTTTCTTTTTTTTCCCTTTTTATATAATTTTCTTTTCTATTCGTTCTTTCCTCCTTTTTTTTTGTCTTTGTTTCAACATCTTTTCCTCTTTTAGTCACAATATATTTACTTCATCTTCTTTCTTTTTTCTTTAATATTTTTCTACTGATGGACTTTTTTTTTCTAATTTTCTCTTCTTTCGCTTTCTTTTCTCACTTACTCATTTTTTGGTTTTTCGTTTATCTGATAATGAATCACTAAATTCGTAACCTAACACGAAATTATTCTAATTTTCTAAGTGTAATTTAAATTTAAGCATAACGGACACAATTACGGGGAAGCTGGGGAGAATCACATTCAAAACTCATTGTAATGTTTTGCAAACTAGTTTCACTAAAACAAGACGCCTTGATACTTTCTACTGTATTATCCTCGAGGTATTTTATTAACGACTGAATCAAGTGCATTGACAAAGAAGATTATTTTGTAAAGTAAATAATGTGTGAATTGTTTTTCATCATTCAGTTGTTTTATTGTAATCTTACATTGATTTATTCCAATTCTGTCATTCCTTCCTTCAAAAAGAAGAGAATAACAGAATTCGAAGAAGGAAACCATTTTTATTCGTTTTTCTTATTACTCCATCTCTTTTCATTGCTCTTTTTCATCTCCTTTTCCCATGATACTTTTCTCCTCTACCAATTGACCCCTCTCTAAATTGTCTCCTTCCTTACGAGCCTCTTTTCCATACTATCCCATCATCCCTTGTTAATGTAGCCTTCTACATTTATTTCTCTGATGAGAGAACCAATCAATTACCAAACACAACTTCACACGAGATTCTTAATGTTTAATATCACGACTACTTGTATTGGTGGTCATATTTTTCTCTCTTGGTCAGTCTCAGCCTGAAGCGATACGCGCCAAAAACGACCAATACTGTAATAGGTCCTGAGTGGTGATTTAATCATAGGCACAGCGTGACATCTCTCAGGGAATGTCGGAAACCGACAAAATATTTGCCAATAAAATGTCCAAGAGGTCAGCGACAGTTTTAATAAAATCAAAATTTCTTACTGACTTTGTCGTCTGTTTCGGTAACGAATGCTGCGAACGACTTTTATTAATTCTCAGTGGGAATGTTGATAACTCTCCATTCATATTTATTTCTATCCATTTTATTCGCATCTCTTTCTTTCATTCTCGTAATTTACGACTTCTTTTTTGCTCTCTCCACCTTCTCTTATTCAAAATATCGCTCAGTATCAAACGGAGAAATGCCTTTCCCTCTACAGCTATATATATTTCTATCTTCATGATCTCCTATGCGTTTTTGTCTTTTCTGTTTCATGTGCTACTACAACTACTCTCCTTCCGTAATACATTATCTTATTTAGTCTTTCGCCAATCCATTGCTTAGCTGTACAATAAGTTTTAAAAAAAACAAACAAAAAAAAAACAATATTAATAACCAAGAATATGTCTGGTGAAAATCTTACATGAAACTCACTCCAATGCAAAATCTGACCAAGAAGACAATTGAGATTATTAGTGTATATTGTCTTTGCCGCATAGATGAAATAATGTTCGTTGACGGCTGCTTTCCAAATCATGAGACAGACTGATTTTTCCTTTCAATTTTGCTTACATGTTTAACCCTTAAACAGTGGTCATCATCAATTGATTGGAGGTCAGTGGATACCGTTAACTGAAAATTTAAACATTTTCAAACGATATCGGTGTCGTCTCAGTCTAACTGACTAATTGGCAACTCTGGGGTTCACCAGATTATTAAATATTTACTAAGATTCATGAGGTGACGCCATTTTCTGCATATACATCTTGAAGAACAATACACAACTTGTAGAAGGGAAATGAGCCGAAAATTGATACAACTTGATGAAAAGAATGCCCAACTGCATTGTTCATAGACTGCTTCAAAGAGTATGATACTGTGAAATATTAAATTTAGAAACTTAAAATTTGTTTTATTTTCCTTCTGTTCTTACTTAAAGACATAAATTTGATTGATTTATATTTTACGGCTTATCAACCCTTTGCAAGTTATTTAAACCCAGAAAACATTTTTAATTCTAAGAAGTTGTTACTTAACCCATAGCTTGTGGGAAAGAGATGGATTCATACCGCTCCCAAGGGGATTTTCGCGGAAGTGAATGTACACAGCATCTAGTAATCCTAGGCGGTCACCCAACTAGTCACTGACCACACTCGACATTGCTTAACTTATCGTACGAGAACCGCTGTTTCAACGTGACATGACCGTATTTATAAAGATGTAAAATAGCATTTTATGATTTTTATATATAATTAAACGGACAATTATAAAGATTTCCATTTAAAAATTAATTTTCTGCTTTTATTTTTTGCCATTTTGGCGTCGTGCACAAGGTTCATAATATATTGACAATTTAATCAAATGCAACATTTTCAAAACTAAATCCTATATGACTCTTAACTATTTCTTTCTTCTTGTTATCTGCAAAATAGTTTTTTTTTATTCTAACGTGTATAAACTATTTTATCGTAATACAAGCGACATTTGTTATGAGTAAAATTTAATTTATTTTTAATTCTGTTTGTTTCTTTCTATTTTAATTTCCTTTTTCTTTTTTTCCTTTCTCGGGGTTAAAATCTTTCTTACATTTCTTTTCCATCAAATATTTACTTCTTATTTCTCTTCTCTCATGTTACTTTCTTTTTCCCAGTCTTTTGACCCTTATCATGTCAGATTAGGTCGAAAGGAATGTTTGCCAATGTTCCACCAATCATATCAAACAGGAAGATCAATTATAATTATTATTGATTATTGATTTATACTATTTTTCTTTAGAGTTTTTCTATTGTTCAGGTTTTCTATTTTTAATATATCGCAACATTTTCATTTAAGTCCTTTCTTTCTTTCTCCTTTTTTTTTCTTTTCTTTCTCCTTCGTCATCTTTTTATCCTTTTCACTTTTTCTCTTATAGCATGGTCCTTTTTTTATTTCCTTACTCTTTCGTTTTTTTGTTTTTGTTTTCTTTCATTTTCTATTTTTCTCTTCTGTCACGGTCCCTTTTTCTTTTCTTTCTCCTTCATCATCTTTTTCATTTTTTCTTTTTTTTTTCTGTCATGGTCTCTATTTTTTCTTTCCTTATTCCTTCGATATCTTTTTATCCTTTTCTTTTTTTCATCTGACATGGTCCTTTTTTATCTTTTTCACCTTTTCTGTTTTTTTTTTTTTCTTGCATTTTCTTTCTTGAATTTTCTTTTTTTTTACTTGTTTTCTTTTTCTTTTTTTCCAATTGATTTTCTTCGTATCCTCTTTTTTCTTTTTCCTTATAATATTTTCATTCAATCATTCATTCTTTCGTTCTCATTTTTAAATCCGTGTCTTTTAAAATGTTTATCTGTTTTGCCGGATTTTATTTTTTATTATAAAAGTTTTATTATTGGTTTATTAGAAAATCCTTTCCTTTACACATTTTCAAGATCGATTGACCTGTAAGGCCAAAGTTTAAATCGATAGAGTTTTTATTATTCCTTTACAAAATTGTTTTGTAAGCCCTGTATGTTCTATTGAGAGAATACGTATTGTACATATTTGAAATCATAAGTAAATGTGTTGAATATAGAATATGTTATTAAGTATAAAGTGTCTGATAAAAAAAATTGATTTTCCAAAAAATAGGATACATATTTCTTGTCCGAAAGCAAGACGGTTGAAATATTGAAATTGATATTAAAATAGAAAGAGTTTTCATAACATTGTGTGCAAATATATTGTCATTTATATAGAAATGAAAAAAATGATTCCAAACACACGCATCAAGATTATAAACAGGACGACTGTCGTTTTGCTAGTGTATCATAAAACGTGTTTTCAAATTCGTTTTTCATTTTCTAAATTACGCATTTGTTATTTTTTCTTCTGTCCTTATATTTCAACGCAATCCTAAAATTGATCGATACCTTGGAGAAAAATCTACCAAAAATCTATGATGGCGCATCACCTAACATTTTGCTTTATAACTATAATATATACTTGATAGCAATTTTCTATTTTGTAATTTATTGAAGAAAAGCAAATGTGTTATAAAATAAGACACGTTATCGATAAAAGTTTTTATTTCTTGTTAACCTGTTGTTGATCTCCGAATGAATACGACAAAATCTCTTTGCTACTGATGTGGAACGACAAAAGATGTTCAGAGAAAATTGAAACTCATGTTTGTCATTAGTCGTCTTTTAATTCAGATGACATATACTGGGGTTACAGAGTGCAGATTCATGACAAGACTAGAAAAGGGCTTTTTGCAAATTTGCAAGCCATCTTGTCAATTCAGTAGCTTTCCTGCATTATCGAATTAGCTACCAACACGAAATGTTGTCACTAAAACTTAATGCATAAAAATCAATGATACGATTATAACATTTAACTGAATGGGTTTATTTGAGAAATAATGCACTCCACGTGGTAAAAAAAAAAACTTAGAGTTTGTGTGTTTAAGTAAAAGATTTTAAGTAAAGAAATTAAATAAAAGATTCTCATGTCATCCGTAAGCTCAAAATGCATTGACAAGATTCACTAAAAGGAAATAGTTAAAGTATAAACCAAGTGGTTTTACTGATATTGTAACTATTATTGAACCGAGTTCAAATTCCGAGTTAGTCTGTTGCGTTAGGAAAAGCGTAGATTCGCCCACTCACTTGGTTATGAATAGCAGAGTAGATTGGGCTCCGTAATTTGGTGTGGCAGATTGTTTAAGGGAAAAAATGAACAACTCGAAAACTGAAATCGGGGAGAGTGCAACGGGAAACAACGGTATTTCTTGAAAGATAGGACAAGACAGATAATTTTAAAAAAATGGAAGATGGGACAATTCAGGTATAATGTTTTTAAAAATTGAATATAAGATAATTCAGTGATAATAAAATAATTGAATATAGAAGAAGTCAGAGATTAAAAAAAATAATTTATGGCGAGCCATGATCTTCTGAAAGAATATGGAATTTTATTTGAATTATTCATTATTTAATAGCAAAGCATTACGATGGAAGCGACTCCAGGATATCAAATGTAGTCATGTGATTAAATTATTGATGCTAAAATGACGTGCGCGTTCGTAGCGGTTATCAGCGCCGAATCGGTTTGCTGAGTTTGGATTCCGACGGTGTTCTTTGTGCTTACTTTTGAAAAAGTACCCTTGGGAAATGTCTAAATACATTTCTTTACAACCATACCTAGCTATGGGTTAAATAACAGACTAAGCTCTCTAAGCTTGATTGACAGCCAGTCTAAGAAAAGGACACCTCTGAATTCAGAGACGGTTGGATGTGAGGCTGAAACTTCACCTTGTAAAAGGCAATTGCTGCAGAAACCAGAGCAGCAACAGCCTGTGACCCTATTACCCACAGAGGGGTGTATGGCACAGAGATGGAGGAAGAATTAATGCTACTTGCCATTCTATTAGTAATTAATCATATTGACAAGTTCGTAATTAGATCATTGACTATATTTAAAGCTGTGTTCCACTACCTTTTTCTCATTTTCGTATTCTGTTTACTTATTTGTTTTTCTGTCTAGCTCACAAAAGGCGAAAATTAGTATATCTTCGAGATCCTGGTGAAGAGATAATGCACTGGATTAGAAGACTAGCCCCCCAAAATTTGGATTTATCCGTATTGTTTTGTTGTTCTTCTACATACCATGCCTCTTCAGAACATAAGCGATCATGGATCTCCACAAATTCCTATCCCTTGTGTGAGTAAAATTGTTCTTTTTGTTGTCATTTTCTTTAATTTCCTTGTTGCTTTCTCGCTCTTTCCATAGAATTCTCAGTATCCTTCTGTAGAACCACCGTTCTGCTACCTGTAGATTTTTTTCTCATCCTTGAGGAGAATGTTCAGCATTCCCTGCCATATAACACATAGCAATCCAGCACCCACCTTTTTTTTATTATTTCTAACGAAATATTTCTGTTTTCTAGCACCTTTCTTATCTTTTGGAATGTTTCTTTTGCTAGTCTAATACGAGTTCGGATCTCAGTGCCGCATTTCCCATCTTCTGTTAACATTCTCCCTAGATATTTAAACTTCTACACCTTTTTGATATTGACATTTTTAATTTGTAACCCGCATTTTGTGTTTTTTCTCTCGCTGATCACCATACTGTCTTCTTGTAGTTGATGATTAATCCATTTTTCTTGCTTTCTTGATTTCTTCCTCTACCCTGTCAAAGAGATCCTCTAGTTTTTTTTTCCGAGTCAGCCATTAAACAGTGTCATCTACGAATCTTATATTAACATTAGATCCAATGATAATACATCTTTGTAAGGGTCTCCAGCTCCCTTAGATTTTTTCCCCAATTTAAAGTTTTATATGTAACAAATGTCCAAAAACATTTGCTTTTTGCGATCATTATTAATATTATATTTAAAGTACTACATCCACGCACGCATGCGCATATACATAAACAATTATAACCAGTCATAAATATATTGAAGTAGATGATGTCATTTCATTTATATAAACATTTTTTTCAAAAAATACACATGTCCAGCGCAGGTATTTACAGTAATTCCTTGATTGGAAGCTGATAAAATCAGCACAACACGTATTATAGCGTTACACATGTATTAAGCTCCATCACTTGATGGAGCTTAATACATGCTTAACGAGGCCTAAAGTTAGAAATGGCATTATGACATTTTCCACTGACAAAAAAAAAAAAAAAAAAAAATTACATAGATAAAGCCCTTCGTAAGGTATGAGCTGCACTTATGAGAACAATTTTTTGTATTTCTTTAAGACATTTTTTTTGCTTCCAGGATGGGTACGGGGCTTGTCTACATCAGCTTGTTTGGTACGGGAAGGGTATTCGTCATGAAGCGGTTTATCTTACCATTGATCAGTTGAATTTGTTTTTGTTTCCTTTTTTTATTTATTTTGCAGCTTCAGTCGGTGTATTGTGCCTTACTTGTATTGCTGAATCTATTTGAAACTCCGTTTTGAACTTGTTGGCTTCTTTTATTACGGAATAAAGACGCTTACTACTTTCATGTTCTTCGACACATGCCATCAGTCTTCTGTAGTTTCCAGCTATCTTTGAAGGCGAGTTCTTGTAGTTTTGTAGATCAGTTCTAGTTGAACTAATCCTCTGCCCCCTTCGGATCTGGGTACATACAGACGATCAACATCAGCTTTGAGATTATGCATGCAGTAGCAAGTGAGAAGCTTTCTCGTGTTGGCGTCCATTCGCTTAATGTCAGCTATGGTTCAATTAAGGATGTTAAAGCTGTATTACATCACAACGACAGCCAAGGTGTTTATGGCTGATATTCTGTTTTTTTTTTTTTTTTTTTTTTTATTCAGCGCGGTATTTAGTACCAGACGCACGCGCCTGTAGTACTCCTTTCTTACCTTCTCCTTCATTTGGGTATGCCCTATACCAACTGCTTCGCTAATTCCTAGGTACTTATAGGCTTAATCTTATTCCAGTTCGCTAATCTTTGTGACAAAGTCTAAGTCTATTGAGGATGTTTCTATAATTCTCCCTTTCTTGAATGTTACTTTTGCACATTTATCTAATCCAAAGTCCATACCTATGTCGTCAATGAAACATTTTACAATATTGAGGAGGACCTTAAACTCATTGTCGTTTTTTGGCAAAGAGTTTAAGATCATCCATGTAGAGTAGGTGATTGAATATGTTTTGTCTAGTTTGTAACCATAGCTACTGTTGTTTAGTTCATGCATAAGGGAGAAAACAAAACAGAAGGTGTGAAAGGGAGACTCCTTGAAAGTATTCTGCGTCGGATATTCAGACGGTTCGAAATGGCAGTGCCTCTGATGTGATTTATGTTTATTATTATTATTATTATTATTATTATTATTATTATTATTATTATGGGGGCTACAGCAATTGCTGCTAACAAAACGAACATATTAAAATCTTTATAAGAAAAAACAACAAACAAAGGGAAGAAGAGAATGGATATTAAAAAAATCATTGTAAAGAATTGAAAGAATCAAAACAATATCAACAAAAAAGTAAGTTTTACACAGCCTCTGTAAGGAGAAGGAATGGCTGCTGGGCCTTAATATAATCAGAGTACGATAAGATTTTTTTTTCTCCTGTGCTGAACCCCTGGTTGCACTTAATTGTTTTTTAAGATTGTGTACACAATTGCACCTTTGTCTTCGATTGGCTCCGAAGAGTGAGGATCGAAAACAGGTTATTATATATATATATATATATATATATATATATATATATATATATATATATATATATATTGTTTCGATACTTCACGCTTATATGCCGTCCTTTTTCTTATATACAATTTTAATAAGTTCGTTTTCTTAACAACAATTATTATTAGAATTATTATTATTATTTTCTTTTCTTTGATTTCTGGCGTTTACACATTTCTTTCCGGGTCCCACCCAGGGACCTAAGGTTAGAAATGGCATCATGACACTTTCCACTGACAAAAAAAAAAATTACATAGATAAAGCCCTTCGTAAAGTGTGGGCTGTACTTGTCAGAACAATTTTTTTTATCTCCTTGAGGCATGGACTTCCAGGAATCCCTTCAATTAGTCTACTGCAATCTTTTCCAACCAGTCCTAGGGCTCCAACTACAACAGGGATTGTTGATGTTCCCATATGCCACATTTTCGAGATTTCTATCATTATTATTATTATTATTATTATTATTATATTAGTTGTATCAAAATATAATTTATTCCAAGGCTTATTTCATGCACATATATCTAAAGGCTATCTATAACTTCTATGATATTTTTTTCTTTTGCTATTACAATCGATCAAGTAGCCCAGTCCACTCAAGTGGTGTCCGATGGAGAGTGTACCCACTTATCCCCAAGCTGTCTTGGTTGCTTCACTCTTGAAACTTAAAAAAATACCTTCTTAGTGTATATTGCTCCCCCTACAGAGATGCACAGTGTATCAGTCCCAAGATTAAGATCAACCACCTAAGGAAGTATGCCAGTTCATCTGGTTAGGATCAAGTCACCTGATTTGCTTTAATCCCTTATTTAATTCACCAAGATAAAAAACTAAAACAAAAAACATTTACATGTCATCATCATCTGCAATCATTTAAGAGCATGATGTTTATTATTATACTTTCTTCTTCCACGCGGTTTTTCGTTTTGAGTATTCTCCATTAGGCAGTCATACGACCTCAGAGACGAGGCATCTTTTTTAGCCGAAAATTCGCACTGCCAATCATCGCAGACTTCTGAAGCGATGGGATACCAGGCTTTCTGATTTTCTTTCCGAATGACTTTAATTTCGAGCGTATAAAATCCAACACTCGAATAATAACTGGGACGAGTACCTCCAATTTTCTGATAACTTCAATCAGGAGGTCGGTATATTTCTTAAACTTGTCAATTTCTTAGACTTTGATATTATAAGTAACAATTATATCGATGAGGAGGTATAAATTATTATTATTATAGGTTGCATTAAAATTATTTTCCGTTTACAGATTTTACTTGAAGGCTTAATTCATGGACACATTTGAAACTAAGACAAAGTACATTATTATAATTTTTATTATATAATTCCTCTTATTATCAATTATATTCAACTGTGTCTTACGTAATGTGTGCCGTTTATTAAAGATTTGACGTTACTCCAAGTGAGTTGGGAGATAATTCATTGATTTGTTTGTTTAACGGTATATCAACTCCCCATGGGTCATTTAATGCCGAATTTTTATTTTCTTCGGCGCCTTGAAGTAATAAAAATATGAATGATGTTATTCTGCCGTCACAATTGAATATATGGTGGTTGGTTGGTTGGTTGTCTTTGCTTAGCGGTATATCAACCTCTATATATCATTTTATTGCGGAATCTAAATATTTTGAACACAATTTTATGGCTTCAACTAAATATATTTTGAACGAAATTGTAGTTAAGAGATAAAACTGCATAAATACAAAGAAATCCATTAATTTCAATTTGCAGACCTGGACTCATTTTTTTTTACCTCACCATAAAGGAAGGCACTTCGAGAATGAAGCTAAATTGATTAATAAGGTATTGCCCTAGATGTAGATCCAAGCTTATTTTATTTTTCTATTTACTGAATTCTATGAATATCCTCAAAATCTTTGGGACCCGTTTTAATGCTTTAAATCTAACATAATCGTAGTGGATTTATTCACTACCATACAAGAGACATTCTTTTCATTTTTGCAGTGACCATTTTCATGGGGATGTGGAGAAATCTTAAAACTTTCTCCAAATCTTAAATCTTTCTCTAAATCTTAAATCTTTCTCTAATAGTTTCAAATTTAATTCATCGTTTAATACATCATGTTGATACCATTCTTTTTTAAGCATTTTAGGGATGAGTTTTGATTTGATTTTGTTTATTGGTATATCAATGGTTTATTTAGTGCCGGAATCTAAATATTTTGAACATAGTTTTATGGCTTCAACTTCAGATAAAATTTATTGTTAACCATTTTGCTATAAAATATATTGTTTTTGTTATGTGATCTTACCCATAATAATAATGGACTATTCCTGACATTATAAATACTGCGCCTCTCAAGAGGTATGAGGAGATTGTAAGACGAGGAGAGATAATTGAGAGCATATTGTAAGGACATTGGAATCGTGATACTTGTCGAGACAACATAGTTCACTCTAACCAAATCTGATAGTCTTTACTAATACTTCTACTTCTTTGTATTATATTTCTGTTGTAATATATCTTTGTATTCCATACCTGTGTCCGTGTTATTCTTTCATTGGTTCTAACCTTGGACCATCACCCTGGTACAAGAAACTTGCACCATAACAGTTTCTACTTCTGCTTTAAAAATGTATTGTTGGTAATTTTACTATAAATAGGTATCGTTGGTAATTTTTATTTATATATAAAAATATACTGCTAGTTTTTTTTACTATAAAATATTTTTTAATGTCATAGGGTTTAGGTGTTCACTATTTTCCCATAGCTGGGACCCAACAGATGCTACCACCCCGGGTCAGGGGGGACCTGGGAACAACAGCAATTAAAAGGTTGTTCCTCGCTTCTCAAGACATCCAATCTGAAATCAGAGGCGTTGATTTTAAAGATGGCAACTTGTTCTTTGAAATAAAGCCCGGAAGGACATAATCATCAGTGGTTGGTTATGATGATTTAAAAACGCAAGAGAGAGGAGAAGCCAACCACCAACAGGATTCGAAACCCTCAAAAGAACTAGGATCATTGAAAGATGCCATATGTAGAGAATTACGTAAGCTTCAAAAAGATACATTGAGTTCTCAATAAGTTCCCGATTGGTTAAAAACTAAAACTACATTGGATATCCATTAATATCAATATTTGGATATGCGTGTAGCGTAGTAGTTATCGGCACACGCAATGAAATAGCTGCCAAGTTTAAATTTTGGCATAGTTTGGGGCATTCATATTCGCACTAATGGCCTTGCGAAAATAATCCAAAAGTCTCCCTCCAATCCAAGATATGCATTAAATCGCAGGGTAAACTGATCACTCTAGCCTTGACTGGTAACCAGTCATGGGGAAGAATAACTTTGAATTCAAAATCGGTCGTGCGTGAGGCTGGCATCCCCGCCCCAGCAAAAACTACTTCCTACAGTAACAGAGGTAACAATACCTAACTCGACAAGGCTTGTGATATCGAGATACATTCAGATGCATGAAAACATATTGCTACCATCTCGAATAGTATCGGAAGGAATAGTAAAGATAATGCCGTAAAACATCCGTACACGCGAGATGATTTGATTATTGAGGATTGAGGTTTGAATTGAGTTGGCCAACGTAAAAAATAAAGCAAATCGTTTTTTCTTATAACTTTCTATGTAACTATCAGTATATTATCTTACACGTATATTCTATTTTACGGAAAACGTTATGTATTTGTCTATATTTCTGAGATGAGGTAACTATTTACACTATTTACAGTGTTCGAACTGTTGTCCTCATCTTTATTGTCATATTCACGTCGTTTCGGTCGTTGTACACTCCGGCTATCTTCAGGTGATCTAAGTCGGCAAGCTGAGACAAGAATACAATATGGGAACCAGTAATGCAGAGTGTTGGAGAAAAACATCAATAAGAAAACTTGTAATATGAGCTCTGGTAAAAAAAAAACATTTACTGAGTAATCCTAAAAATTTACTCACTGATGTCCCAGCGGATAAAAGTAACCCAAAAGTTATTTGATGTAAAGAGTTGTGAGTTCAATACCTGGCCACAGCAGAGTTGAGTTAGCGGAATTAACTAAAACTGGGATATCAAGAAAAAGCATGGAACTAGAACAATCTAGCCACATGGACTAAATACGGTGAGTCCCCCGTATTCGCGGGGTTTAAGGACCAGAACCGGCCGCGAATTGTTAGAACCCGTGAATAATTATAACCCCCTAAAAATGCTTTTAAGTACCTATTCTGATTGTTATAGCCCCATGTGTTTTAAGTTTTCATTCTAAACACTTTAGAAAAATTTCAGACCCTTTTAAAAACTTTTTTTTTTAAGTTTTGGTGGCGATACACTTAAATTTACTTCATACGTACAATAAACTTTTGTGACACCATTTAGGTTGCTAGGAAGAAAGAAGAAGAAGAAAAAAAAGAAAAGGCGAGAATTAAATTTAGGTGATAAGAAGCCATCACGAACACAACATTAAGCGATGTTATTTTTCTAACAAAGAAAAGTTGTAAAATTTCATTTTTATTGTCGAGAAAGTAAGATACTGGATTTAATCTGATTTATGTTACGGGGCGGAGAATAAGATATAGCCAATCTGCCCATGGCAATGGTGAAAATTCCAGGCTGGTCAAATGGCCTGCGAGACAAAATTCTAAAGAGATAAAAATTAATTAAGCACGCACTGACCAAAAAAAAAAAAAAAAAAAAAAATGCCCGCGCGACCTCCCGTAGGGTGCTGGGAGATAAAAATTAATTAGGTCAAGCTTGACCGAAACCAAAATGTCCGTGGAACCACCTCCATGACATTTGGGAAAAACACCTGTTTATTGTCAGGGCTGGCTATGATAGCGAAATTATTTTATCAGAACAGTGAATTAGCAGCAGAATGCAAATACATCCAACTGACCACCCACTTGTTTGGCGAAGGCCCCGGGTGATAAAGTCCAAGTGACATTTGACTAAGATAAGAGTCTTAGGTTTGTTGTCGGGCAGAAGGAAAGAAAGAGAAAGAAAAGAAAAAGAAAAAAGAAAAGAAAAAGGAAGATAATTTTTTTTCTTTGAGCAAGATTTTTTAAACCGAGGCTAGTCTGGCCACACCCACGTCGCTGAGCGCCCATTAGCTGGATAGTGGCATGTGCATTAGGCGGAGGTAATCATGTGAAGAAGGAGGGGAGGCCTGTTGCTCCCCCCTGAAGGGATAGGTTTGAGATGCCACTGTGAGAGAGAGGGGAAACCCGCTGACACCCTCTGAGGGTATGGTGAGATACCAATATGAGAACAGAAGATGGGGAGACGAAAGACTTCCAAAAATAGAAAAAAATAAATTTTCCTGCCCGAAAACAAAAAAGTGGATTGTGGATTTAGAATTATCAAGGAACCTCAAACCCCGACAAGCCCACCCAGGTTTTGGTCGGCGTCCATATAAGCAGAGTCGCAGCGAGTGAAAAGCAGTACCAGTTCGAGTTCCAGTTGAGAGGCAGTTGAGTGAAGTTCGCAGTTGGAGTTGCACCCGCCTCGCAGATAGCTGACTTGAAAGATTCCAGGCATCACGACCTCAACTTCTAGCCAAGAACAATTTATTTTTGAAGAACGACTTAGACTCATACCACCAAAACAAGTTTTACGAATATCGCCTGAAGATACACCAAGAACCAGTTTCTTAAAGAACAAACAACTTGTTAAGACTCGCCGAACAAACACAAAGTGTCACGAATCCATATAGCGGGTTTGGGAGAAAGACGCAGTCCTGTATTCAGCAACCAGATATAAAATATTGTTATCCTTTTTTAACACATTTGAACTTTTTGGGTTATTATTTCATTTTCTTTTACATATACTTGTGCGGTGTTACCCTTGATCGAACTCGGCTTGCATTACGGCCCGGCGACTGATTGATTTCGTCTGCCTAAGATCAAATCACAACGTGGGTAGGTTAGACTGGAAATCAAAACAGTTACTTCGGTAACCAGACGTTGGAGGCGAGCTTGGAACGACAAGGCTGATACCGAATATAACCAGATTCCCATCCGAATCACCAAAAGGTTAGAACGTCACATTTGGTGCCGCGACCAATACCAAGCCAGTTGGTCGTCACAGGACAGGATAGCACGACGGACGCAGCTAGGCAGACATCACATTTGGCGCAGTGACACCGGGGGACGTCACAGTTTTTAATTACGCATAGATCGATACAACCATTGAAAATACTGTATAAAATATGTGTAACAAGGCATAAAATATAAAGTTTAAAACATTTTCTAAAAACAGAACTGTGATGATGCTTCCCCGAGACTTAGCATAAGCCACTTTTAAGATCCCAGCCGCAGCTCATAACAGAAAACAAAGTCTTTGTTTACGCATGTTTTAGTGTTTTTTTTTTTTTACAATAAAGATGTACAATTCTACCAACTTTTACCATAAAAATGGACTGTTATATGTTTTAAGTCACTTAAATTACAGGAGAATAATACAAGAATATTTTAAATATGTTCTATCGAAAAAGTAAGCGAATCGAGAAAGTTCACAGCGAATAATTTGTACATATGTTCTTTGGAAATACATGTGAATATTCGGGGTTTCCACGAATAACAAGTACATATGTTGTAAAGAAAAATCCGCGAATGTGTGAAACCGCGAATCGACGGGGGCTCACTGTTAAAACTTCGGTCCGGCATTCCGACGTATATCACTTGAAGAAGGCCGGAGCGTACAACATCCGAACAGCCGTGAATATGACAAAGATGAGGAAAACAATGTAAATAGAGTAAATGTTATAATATATTATCATGTTATTTTTTATGTAGCTTTATTATAAACATGTTATGTATGATCTTGGCACATGTTATTTTTTTTTTTTATGTAGCCTTGTATGTACTACAGAACACTCACACATACATGAGAGGCTGTTTTCCTTAACGAAAGCAGAAAAATCCGAAAAATGTTGCAGTTCGCAATGAAACATGCAATTATTAATTTATTTTTTAGAAGATTTTGAACGCCTGGGCTGAAGATTAAAATTGTCATCACGAAAAACTGTTTGAGAGAATAGAAGAAAAAAAAGTGATATCTTCTGCATTCTCTGATAAAAGTGACGAAAACAGACATTTATTTGACACTCTTAATGACAATGTTAATAAACTAACCTTTTTCCATTCTTATTTTTAATTAAAAAATCATCTTTAACTATGTTAATTAACCTTAATTATAGTTCAAGAAAATAAGTTACAATCAACAATAATTAACAATAATCTGCCGATTTATTTCATTTTATATGTAGACGTAATATATATATATATATATATATATATATATATATATATATATATATATGTATCCCATGTGCTTGGAGGTGTAAATAAGTCAGCGGCTTAATGATGACAAATCATCTAGATTACGTAAAAAATTATTTTTTACACATATTTTACTTCTTTGCCAATTCATTGGTAAATATTAATAACATGAATTGAACACTATACAATGAAAATTTCAGATCAAATTTCACTTGATAATTCCGTATCAGATTAATGACTAATTGACCCGCCTTTGTATTTTATGCTTTTCGTCTCGGAAAGATTTCCACTTCTGTAAATGAGATTGTGCAATCACACGAAGAATACGTAAAGGCCGGAGGGTAGAAAAAGAAATGAAAACTTGGCTGAAGATTAGTGGGGGGGGGGTCGACAAAAATATGAATTATACTCCTTAGTAAGATCACTTCTTACAATTAGTCTTAATTAGATAAAAATAAGGATGATTACGATGGTAATGAGGTTAAATGATTCACTTGTAATCCCGATCCGCTCCGGTAGAGGGCGTATGGATGCTATCATTGCTTTAAAACAACTTCTTTGATAGAAACAGAAAAATAAACAAAGCTTGAAATACTGTAAGGAAAAATATGTCTCCCTTAGTCACGGGGCAAGCTTCTTTTTTCTTCCATCTTGCCTCGTTTTCGATCAATATGAATATATATACATATATATATATATATATATATATATATATAAATAAAATAAAAAGGCTTAAAATTATGACCATGGAATATTAGTGTTTAAGCCTTTTTATTATATCCTTACTCTGTCCTGGACATTAAGTTCTACCTGGATTCTATCCTCTTGGAATTTTTTATTCAAAAAATATATATGTATGTGTATGCATCTATGTATATATATATTTATATATTTTGCATATGTATGTGTATATTTACAACTAATATTATATATATATATATATATATATATATATATATATATATATATATATATATATATATGCATGTATTATTAACAAAAGTGATAAAAAGAAAAAAAAACTATATGAAATTGACTAGATTATATACTCAAGTACACATAAAAAGAATTAAATTTAAAAGTTTAAATTTTCAGCGTCCGGTTTTCCTCGTGCGCATGTGCAGTCACATCAGCCTGAACATGTCTTTAGTCCGATGAAGTCGGAAAGGACGAAAGACGTCGCACGCCTCTTTGTCATTGGTGTAGATTTGTATATATCTCTTTTCTTATATATATATATATATATATGTATGTGCGTGTATGAGTGTAGATTAACTTCCTACTATGAAACTACATGATCTAGGTTATACAAAAAACACTTCTCTTTTTTATTTTTTTCTACATTCGAAATCGAATGTCAGTCAATTTGTGTTGAACTGCTTGAAGCTGAGCTGAGTTTGTCGCATTGTGTGCTTATGGTAATCGTCGTTCGTATTAGAATTCCGTTCAGATTATCAAAACAACAAGAGACGGCAAAACCATTTTTGTTGATTCACGAAGATTTCCTTCGAGACGACCGCAATTCGACAGTCTGTTAGCTTGTCCACGAGGAAAGAAATCATGAAAATTACTCACGCATACCAATGCCGCCTGGATGGTTTTATTTTTCTTTCTGACTGTATTAAATGATTATTTCTACATAGGCCATGGGTGCAGAAAACAAAAAACATCAGGAACTTTGAATAATTTATCCGTAAATTTGATCCAGCAATGCGACAACTTACACGTAAAATGTAATAAAAGTCTAAATAGGAAGACACTGTAGATTGAATTCAATAAAACATTTTTGAATATATATATATATATATATATATATATATATATATTTGTTTAAATTTACCAAATTCATGGGAGAATTTGTAAATATGTCATGAGACCATTTGTAAATATTAACATTGTGGACATTGATATCAACACTACCTGATGATGACTTACGATGTGAAACTGCTAATCACCATGCAGTGTTTATTTCTATGTCCACAATGTTCATATCTACAAATGCTCTATCTCTGATATTGAGCACTCTTCTCACATGAATTTGATAAAATTAAAGAAATGTGTGCCTGTGTATGTGAACGTTTGTGTGTCTTTAAACATACAATTATAACATATATGCGGGTGGCCAGCTGCCCTCGGAAACAGGCATCTGGCTATATATATATATATATATATATATATATATATATATATATATGTGTGTGTGTGTGTGTGTGTGTGTGTGTGTGTGTGTGTGTGTAATGGTGTATTTAGATAAGTACGGCTTAGCTATCACTTTCTTTCTATGATGATAGATAGATAGATAGATAGATAGATAGATAGGCTTAATTAACCTGATGATTTTTATTTAAAGATTTTTGCCTTTAAATAACAAATTACTGAAGATGAAAATGTTGACCATAAGCTTTAATTTCTAGAAAAAATTATTTGCAAACGGAATAATAAATGGAAATATCGATATTATAAACAACTAAAATTAAATTATTCCCATAAGATAAATATAAGAAGATAATACCACAATACTATACAACAAGAATTGTAAAGAAACGTTCAAATAAATAAAGCTATTACTATAGGAATAAAACAACCAGTATTAAACAAAATGGCTTTTATCATATGAAATGTTGTTTTAAAATGTGTATAAAAAATTATTATAGAAAAATATAATATTTAAAAACGTATAAAATATTAATATACTCATTTCTGACGATACAAGATGTGAAAATGTTGAACACAGTATGTATAGATCCACGTATATTTAAAATGTAATGTGTCAAAAATGCTAGGATGTAGCTAGTAAAATTTATTCTATGATAAAGATAATATAGTTGCAGACAGAGACCAAAATGAGCAAAACAAAGAAAAATATATGAAATTTGAACAGTTTTTTTTTTTTTTTTTTTTCAGCCGGGTGTGTAACAATTTATTCGAAATTTGGATAAATACAATAAAAACTTAAACAGACCTTACTGGTTGACATGTTTCAAAATTTGAATCCCAACCAAATTATTATGCATCTAATTTCCATCTTCAAATTCGAAGTTAGTTTCTGGAAATTATATTTATATACCAATTCATCTTTAGTGGAAAAACAGAAGCGCAAAAAAAACAAAAAACAGTCAGCAACACGAGAGTTAAATTTTATGCAGATTGACTTAATTTCTCTTTCTCACAGTAATATTTTCTGTCACAACTTAAACCAATTTAGGTTTTTGCTTTGTTCTAGGTTGAAGCAGACATATTTGTCTTTGAATAACTTTGTTCTCGGGACATTAATTCAATTCCTTTCAACCGATCTGCCACTCACACTGCTTAATACTTTCTTTACAATTTCGATTCTATTAATAAGTTCTTAAAGATTACCTGTGAACTAAATAACCTTCCTGCTGTTTATACAGACAAAAAAAAACCCTCTCTAGTTATATCTGCCTATCTTCCCCTATTTCTCTCCCTTTCTGTTTGTCTATCCCTTCTATCCTTCTGCCCTTACGTCCCCATTTGAATCGTTTTTGAAAATCTTGGTTATAAAATTCTCTTACTTTTACGAAACCTTTTTCATTAAATTATTTTTCAATTTTCCTTAAAGTACACACATCGTTTGATTTAATCTCATTTACTTTCCTGCAAGTTAATTATTGTAATTCTTCACAGAATCTATTATTTAACCGAAGTAGTAATATAACTTCTTCTACAATATAATCTATATACCCTATAAAGCATTAGCATGTTATATTTTATAATCTATTATATAATCTATATATTATTATAACCTCTTATATAATCTGTTAGATTAGAGACATAATAAATGAAATACACATGAGTGGTTAGATACCGGAAGGCCTAAATAGATCCAGTTTCAGAGCACTGCCTAAAAGCCAGCTACAAATGTATATGGTCTCCATCGGACAATCAGCCTAATGAAGCATAGAACAAAACTGATCATCCGAATTCTGATGAATAGAGCGCGCAGTAAAATTACATCGGAAATAAGAAAAGAAAAGTGCATTTTGGTAACAAAAATTCGAACAAAAACTGCGATATTTATGCCCAGAATAATATCACGAAAATAGTCCAAATTCAAAACGATGTATACCTAAATTATAGATTATGCAAAAGCATTTGATAAAGTACAACACAAAGAACAGTTGGAACTGCTATAGGCAAACTTGGCATATTTGGGGAAGAGAATATAAGAACAATCCCGAACATATACTGGGAGAAAACCGCTTGCATACGTATAAAAAATGAATTCAGTATATACACAAAAATAGAAAGGGGGTGTAAGATAAGTATTTAACGTATAAGGTGAGCAGATTCTTAGAGAATTAGAAGTTCTACCAAGATTCAATGTTAGTAGCCATAATCTTAACAACGTTAGCGGGAAAGGAACCTACAAGAATCCCTAGAAAAGAAAGTGAAGGAAAATGAAAAGAATGGACTAAATATTAATTGCAAGAAGACAATGTACTGTTAAGAGCAAACGAAACAGGCCCAACATGCATATTACAAACTGGAGATACCAAAATCAAACAAGTCCAACAATTTAAATGTCTGGGAACTGAGCATTGAAAATGCAACACTGAAATACGAAAGCGCATTGTAATAGCAAAAAGTGACTTAAGCAGAGTATTAAGAAACAGGAAAACTTTGTTAGAAACAAAGAAAAGAGTAATGGACTGTTATGCAATATCGGTCCATTTATATTGTGAATCCTGGACAATCTCATCAGAGATGAAGGAAAAACATGAGGCAACAGAAATATGGTTCTACAGAAGGATGCTTTTTATATAACAAAAAAAAGTAACTAATACATGGGTAATAAGAACAGAGAAAAGAAGTTAACTCTGTATATATAATTGAGAGAAACGTTCTCCGAAAACAGTAACAAATTATTTTCTAGCGTAAGGAAAAATTCTAAAAATGAATATCTGCGTCACATAAAACGATGTCAACGAATACTGTTCCCACATTAAGCTTTTGTCTTTTTTCTTCTTATACGAAAATGTTTGTTTT